>JAIOUR011599836.1:0-11847 GCA_020711275.1 Calotes versicolor
GTGTATACCTCTCGTCAAACAAAAAGTGACAGGTGGCCACGCCCCTTTTGAGAGTTAAGCCCCACCCCCTTTGGAGCCAAGCCCCTCCCCATGGAGAGGAGAAGGGGTGCCCCGCAGGGGCACCCCTTCGACACCCCATAATGGTTAGGGACCCCTGACACCCCAAAATAGGGGGGCCGATCAACACCCCAAAATAATTAGGGGCCACTTGACACACACCCCAAATAGGGGGCCGATTGACAACCCAAAAACGGTTCAGAGCCCCAACGCTACCCGTAAACGGCTAGGAGCCGCATTGAGGTCCCCCCCCCAAATGGCTAGGGTCCCCGTTGTTACCCCCATTTAATGGGGACAGCCTCGTCTCACCCCAAAGCCCGGTGGCACCCCAAAACAGGAGTGGGGGTATCAGGCAGGGGGTATGGCGTGTGACCCCTCTATGATCTCAGACCGCCATACCCTAGCTGTACGTGGTGTTTATGAGCCTGGAGGGATTTCATGCAAAACCGCGAACAGCGATATTTGGTGATTTTAGAGTTTGTTTTATTCATTCGAAAGTCGCGAGTGTAAGATACGACTGTAAGGAGTGTGTGTGTGTGTGTGTGTCCCCCTCCCCATGGTCACCAGAGAAGCCTCGACCAAACCTCCTCACGCGGCAATCAGAGACATTGTGAGCTCAGGAGAGGCTGAGGGGTTGGTTAGGAAAGCCTCTAAGCCACGCCTCACGGCCACACCTACGAGCCCCTTTCTGATTGGTCAATTGCCTCAGCGCCTACGGTTCGACCAATGAACGAGGGGTCGGGCGCGTCCGGCCCCCGAGACATCGGGTATATGAAGGCGGCAGAACGGAGCGCACGGCTCTATCTCCCACACCCAGCTCTTCGTGTTTTGACAATTCTCACCAACCTCTACGAACATGGACGGTGCCTCAGACACAACACCACAGATGCCTGTGAAGAATGCTAACCCGCCCAAGTTGTTAAGAGGCAGAGCTCTAAAAAGACGTCCGGCCAGAGACGTTGACGACGGATCCTTTGCACCAGTGATAAAGCGGCTATTTTCTGCACAAGATGGAGAGGCTGATGAAAAAGCGAGTGGCGACGCAGAAGGTGAAAAAGAGAAAGACAGCTCTAAAGATGATGAGACTCCTGACCTATTCAACACGGTGTGTTCTGGTTAGGGCAGCGGTGTGTGGGGTGGGGTGAATAAGCTGTGTCGGCTAAAAGACTAATATGAAGGTAGGGCGGGGGTTAGGGAATGAGAAAGACAATATTGCATGTTTTAATTAAGTATATTAAACTCTATCCCCCCCCCCTTATTTTTAGGACGAGGACAAGGAGAAGCCTACTAAGGATTGCAGATGCAGAGTTTTTTATTCGAATTTCCCCGACATTTCTGAAGATGAACCCCATCAACAAATGAATGTATGGCTTCAACTAGGAATCCAGCCCGAAGATCTGTGTCAACCCCGAAAAATCAGAGCAGCTATGAAAGAAATAATTAGAATTTCAGTGAAGGAAATTTTAACTCATTGTTTTAAAATAACTCTGTTTTTCAAGTGTTCAGGATGTGTTGAAAATTTGGAAAATCAACAGGGTCACGACTGTGTCAATTGGTCACGAACTGAGACGAATAAAGTTCTGATTGAACTCGCTGAAAGGCTGTGCATGAAAAACACATTAAATTTAATCTGTATGTTGGGCATCAGTCTAAAATGTTTGTGTTTGAATACTAGTCATATCGTCTACTTAGTTAAAATTCGGAATTTAATCATTACATCTTCAGACCCTGAGAAACAGCTGGTACACACAACGCGACCTAGTGACAGCCAGGAATGGTGTTCGTATGCTCTTACTTTAATTAAATCGCAGCCATTTAGTGCATTTCTAAATACTTGTGAATTATGTTACAATAAAAAGAAACCCTGAGCTCTAAAAATATGAATATATGTATATGTCAATAAAGCTGTGTTTCAGAGAAGCTAAATAAAAACTCACACAAACTATGACAATGTCTCTGTGTCGTGTCTTCAGCACAACTTAACAGGCAACTAGTGGCAATTATCTGCAAACACAAGTAGTGACAGTTATCTGCAAACAAGAATGTGGGCCTAAAGTGGTTAGGGACCCTGACACCCCAAAAATGGTTAAGGAACACATTGACACCTGAAAATGGCTAGGAGTCACATTGAGCCCCCCCCCCATCCCTACACCATCCCAAAAATGTTTAGGAACCAGCCGACACCCCCACCACCACCCCCAATCCAGGGATGCCCCAAAACACGTAGGGACTTATCAGGAGATGGGTATGGCGTGTGACCCCTCTGCGCGTGCGGCTCGAGATGGCCAACCACAGTGTGTCATTTTTGGAACTCTAGGGGATTGTATGTCTCGACGACACCCTATTTTTACGGCCGAATGGCGGCCATCATTTTTGCAAACGTGAAGCTTTCGGGGTGTGTGTGTGACCCCTTTATGATCTCGGACCGCCATTCCCTAGCTGTACGTGGTGTTTATGAGCCTGGGGGGAATTTCATGCAAAGCCGCGAACAGCTATATATGGTGATTTTAGAGGTTGTTTTATTCATTCGAAAGTCGCGAGTGTAAGATACGTCTGTAAGGAGTGTGTATCTATGTATGCCCCCCCCCCGGGCACCAGAAGGGTCTCGACTGACCCGCCTCACTCAGCAGTCAGAGATATTGTGAGCTTAGGAGCGGCTAAAGGGCCATTTAGGAGAGCCTCTAAGCCGCCTCCCCAGGCCACACCTACGAACCCCTTTCTGATTGGTCACCCCAGGCCACACCTACGAACCCCTTTCTGATTGGTCAATTGCCTCAGCACCTGCGGTTCGACCAATGAATGAGGGGTTAGCGTGTTCGGCCCCCCGAGGCAGCGGGTATATGAAGGCGGCAGAACGGAGCGTACGGCTCTATCTCCGACACCCTGCCCCTCGTGTTTTCTACTATTCTCGCCGGCCTCTACGAGCATGGCCGCCGCCTCAGAGTCGACAAAGGCGGACATAACAGACTTAACGTCGGAGGATGAGAACACCATGGTAGCGGAGGTTCCGCCAGCTAATTCAAAATACAAACGGGCATGGCGCAGGGGCCTAAAACGTGCATCCGGAGTTGCAAATCTACGGAAAATGTATGAGGATGCTACTAAAATTATCATTGAAAGACGTTTGTACGGCACACTCGAAAATTTCAGAAGAGAGGTTGAAAAATGGATCGCAGAAAGCCAACATGATTCTGACGAACCTTTGATGGTTTCGCTCGAAGATCAGTGGTGCGAGACACCTGTTGAAAACAAAGTCAGATATTCAAGCAGTGAAGAGGATGGGCTGTATGAAACAGATTATTGTTTAAGCACTGCATCTGAGCCGGAGGAGAATATTTATGAAGAAATGGCGCCGCTCGATTTATCTCAGGAAGCGGCAGCGAGGGACAAGGTGGAAGAAGCGGGCTATGAAGGTTATATTCTACCGGTAGGTAATTATAGGGTTGAGGCATTTGAGCACTACAACTCTAATAATGGGGGTTGGGGGAGGGGTTAAGTTTGCTGACATTTTTATTTTTATTTTGATAGAGCATGAATGAGGAAGAACGGCAAATTGAAACGGATTCATCAGAGACAAAATGCGGCTGTGCGTGTCTATTCCTCGGAAGTGTGAAACCTGAAGAAGTAGAGGAAGTGGAGGCAGTTACAATGCTTTAATTTGAATGAGCTGTACCAATAAAAATACTATGTTGTAATAAGTTGTCTTTATTGGAGTTTTTGCGCGTGGGTATCATGTCCGCATCCGACAAGTTGCTGAAAAGTATATATTATAACCCGGGGGCTCCGGGGAGTTTTGGAGGGGCTGAATCTCTTTTTCGAGAGGCCGCAAAGCACGACAAACGTTTAACTAGGCAGGGTGTTAAAGGGTGGCTAAGTGATCAAGATGCATACACTATACACAAACCTGCAAGAATACGTTTCAGAAGAAACAAAACAATAGTTTCAGATGTTGATTCGCAATGGCAGGCGGACCTGGTGGATATGCAACATTTACAAAAATATAACAGAGGTCATAAATATATCCTAACGGTGGTGGACATTTTGTCCAAATATGCCTGGGCGGTAGTTTTGAAAGACAAGACAGGAACCGAAGTGTTTAAGGCCTTCAAGAGTATTTTTGAGGCGGGGCGAATACCCCGCAAATTGCAAACGGATAAAGGATCAGAATTTTTAAATAAGAAAGTGAAACAGTTATTCAGACATCACAACGTCGACCATTTTGTCACCCATAATGAAGTTAAAGCTGCGGTAGTGGAGCGCTTTAATCGTACTCTTAAGTCACGAATGTGGAGATATTTCACGGCCAACAATACATATAGATATATCGATATCTTACCCGCACTCATAAAAAGTTATAACGCCGGCTTTCATAGAACTATACAGGGTCGACCGCAGGATGTTAAACCCTCAAACTCTCTAGGAGTATGGAGAACAGTTTATGGTCCATATTTTAAAATAAAAGAACAAAGACCTATCTTTAGAAAAGGTGATCACGTGAGGGTATCAAAAAGTAAAGGTGTTTTTGAAAAAAGTTATGAAGGAACATATTCTCATGAAATTTTTATAATTGACCAAGTTGTCCGCCAAGGGAAAAGAACCATATACAAATTGAAAGATTATGATGGCGAAATAATAGTAGGCGGATTCTACACTGAGGAGTTACAAAAATTGAAACCCCGTGAAAACAGAGTATATCGCATCGAAAAAATTGTAGCTACACAAATACGAAGAAAGAAAAAGTATCACAAGGTCAAATGGCTAGGGTGGCCTAATAAATTTAACAGTTGGGTGCCAGCCTCGGACATTAGCAAACTTAGAAGGCAAAAGAGATGACCGCCATGGATGAAGGCGGGTTTTACATTACGCTACCCAGCAACGCGTGTGCAGACGTCTTTCCCCAGAATACAAATGCGAACTTTACAACTTTGCTGCCCTACCCCATAGATTTGAGGGGGGCATGGGAAGCAGGATTGGTCGAGATACAGTATCCTCGCAGCTGGTACACCGTACCTAATAATGATCCATTTCAGATTTCTCAGGGTGAAAGGAAATGGGCGTTTCAGATACACAGAGGATATTACAGGAGCATTCAGGATGTTCTGGAAAACATGAATGACAATATAAAAGCCGACGCAGATCCACCAGAATTGCGGCTCTTCTATAACTCGGTAACAGGCAAAGTTAGATTTACACGACACGGCCCGTATGACTTTACAGCCAGCGGGGATTTAGCACACATTTTAGGGGTACCGCCGGACCAGCCGGTCAAAAAAATATCTCACGCCGCGGACATTACAGGTGGTTTCAGCTCTTTGTACGTATACACGGATGTCATAGAACACCAGATTGTGGGTGACTACTTCGTGCCGCTGTTGCGTTGCATACCTGTCAGAGGAGAAACCTACGAATATGTTACTGTTACCTACGATAAGCCCCATTACATGCTGATGAGTAAGAAGCACATCAACACAATAAGCATTGAAATAAAGACGGACCAGAACCAGCACGTGTCATTCAACTGGGGGAAAGTTGTCGTGAGGTTGCATATTCGGCCCCGCAAAGGCGCAGCTTAAGGGTAAAGAAGATAAAATGGTGGCATTAAAAGATTACGGCAATGTCAACATGTACAGGGCCTACTACAAGGCGCAGGCAGGCAGGGGTCTCCCGGGGTTCCACGGTGCCGCAAATATGTACGGATCCGGGTTGGGTGGAATTTTTAGAGGTCTTTTCCGAAAAGCAGTGCCGCTTTTGAGGAGAGGTTTAGAGCTTGTTAAACCGCATGTTAAGACGGCGATGCGTAACATTGCGGGAGATGTTGTGGGTAACGTAATGAAAAGAATTAGATCCCAAGAAGGATCCGGGCTCATGTACCTAAAAAGAAGGGGCGGGGTTAAACGAAAAGCGTCGCAACTACGTACGGGTCCGCCTAAGCCTTTAAAAACCTCTGGTCAGTACCGTAAAAAGCATCAGAAGTCGCGGAACAAGCAGAGGAAAGGAGGGAGGAGGACGAAGAAACGTGCAAAGAGAGAAATATTTTAAAAATGGCATTCGTCCACACCAACTCCGAAGAATGCGTCAAATCTGAATTGGATATTTTTCAACTGCCACCTACCCAGACCAGTGTTGAAAGCTGTATGCATGTGGAAGTACCACCAGTATCGGCCCTAACACACAATGCCCCGTTGGAATTTTACATAACAGGGAGCAGTGAAGATTACATAGATCTGAATAATACATTATTGTATATAGTGTGTAAGATCACAAAAGCAGATGGATCAGCCCCGGCTGCTGATGCTAAAGTGGCCTTGGTAAACTACCCTATAGCATCACTCTTCTCGCAGCTGGATATCACGTTAGGAGATAGATTAATCACGCAGAGCAATAATTGCTACGCCTACCGAGCCATGATAGAACTGCTTCTGAACTATGGAGCGGACACCTTGAGCACACAGTTTGCAGCTGGAGGTTTTTATAAAGACAGCTATCAAACCATGGAAGATACCAACATAACACCCGCTGGAAACTGGGGCTTTAGAAGCAGATCAATCCACACAGCACGCGGTAAGAAATGGGACCTGATTGGACCGTTACACTCTGATCTGTTTTTCCAAGAGAAGATGTTGCTGAATGGGGTAGATGTGAAAATTAAGCTCACCCGGAATCGGGATACGTTCTGTTTGATGAGTGGAGATGATGAGGCTTACACAGTCAATATTCTAAATGCCTCACTGTTTGTGAAAAGGGTGAAAGTATCACCAGCTGTACGTTTAGGGCATTCTGAGGCACTTCTAACCTCTAATGCTAAATACCCCATACAGCGCGTGGGGATGAAAGTGTTTAGCATAGCCGCCGGTAGTCTTGTGTGCAATCAAGAAAACCTTTTTTTGGGGCAACTGCCTAAGCAACTAGTCATCGGATTTGTCGATAACGCGGCCTTCAGCGGTGAATATACCAGAAACCCGTTCAATTTCAAGCATTATAATGTCAATTTTGTGGCATTATACGTTGACGGTGTTCAAGTTCCATCTAAACCCTTTCAACCTGATTATGCAAACGATATCTGTGTTCGAGAGTACATGCAGCTGATATACGCGTGTGGGAAAGGACTTAAGGACCGGGACCTTTCAATTAATTGTACAGAATTTGCCCGTGGCTATACACTGTATGGGTTTGACTTATCCCCTGATGAAGGTTGTGCAGAACATTATTCTTTGATCAAAACAGGAAATCTCAGAGCCGAGATCCGCTTTGCCGTTGCCCTCCCAACCACTATTAATATGATTTTATACGGGGTATTTGATAACGTTATCGAGATTAGCCACAGCAGAAACATCCTCTACGATTACATGTGAAGATGAACACTCTGCAGATACTGAATATATTACAGCGAAACAAGAGCTTTCTCGACGTTTATCCCTGGGACCTTTTACCACGAAACCTTCTCACCAAAAGACCCGCAGGAATAGTTGTGAATACTCACCCTCACACCTTGCCCGGCGAGCACTGGCTGGCACTCTATTTGCCAACGAGCGGTCCCGGAGAATTCTTTGATTCGTACGGATTAGCGCCTAATAACCCTCTCATACCTCCAGCCATTATGGACTTTTTATTGCGTCAGAGCCGGGAAATTATATTCCAGCCGAGGCAACTACAACACCCCATGGCCGTGACGTGTGGATACCACTGTGTGTTCTTTTTACAGAACAGAGCAGAAGGCCTATCATTCGAGCAAATTTTAAAGTTGTACTCTGAAGATGTTTCCAAAAATGATCGCATGGTTGTGAGGTTTGTCAAGGAAAGAAAATGCAAAAATCCCCCCGCCTCATGCAGTGTGTTTCAGCATGTACAGACATGTCTACCACCATGTAAAAAGCATTTGTAATGTCACGTACAAAATAAAACAGAGATGTTAAATGATTTCACACGTCTCGTTTTTATTGATGCATTTTAGAAAGTGAGCCACGTGGGTTTCTTGTTCGATTGTCCCAAAGGTGTAGTAGGAAGGTCTTCTACACGTGACCAGACAGGCAGCTTGAATTTTTTCATGCGCCGGACAGTCTTAAGGGGTTTCGATAGCGGCGGGGACATTTTCAAGTTTTCTAATTGCTCTCTAGTAGCTACATTACCCACCACTGATGCAGGCATGTTTAGTTCGGCCATAGCTTTTAGAAAAACATCCCAGCCTTTAGGTCTTCTCTTAGTGGAAATGATGTTAGACTGGGTGACGCCTCTGATTAGATCTAAGATGTTAGAACCAGGCAGGACCTTACCACGATAAATAAAAGCCCCGTGGTCATCCCACGAAGATATATCTTTATGTTGTTTTAACTTGGTTAGCAAAATTTCTGCATTTTTCTTATACCTCTTGTGGATACCCTCTAAAACCTCTTGAACAATTGCATCCTTTTTGGCGGGAGAGGGTGAAGTAGACGGAGGTGGAAGAAGCGGTGAAGAAGGTGGTGGAGGGGTCGGGGCGTTTTCTCCTTCAGCCTGTCTGTTCAAGGTTAAAAACCTCTGTAGAACACCCGTGTAAAGTTTGGCCTTTTCATATTCGGATAAGTCTGATCTTAAGAGAATTTCTCTCATCTCAGAGTCCAGGCGCCGCACGGTAGTGGCCCGGATATTTTCGGGTACAACGTGTAAGGCTTCCAGTTGATTGCTAGGAACCAAGAACATTTTTTCGGCATGCTCCATTTTGTTTTTTACTTAGCAAAGAGCTGGGCAAGCAGTGGAATAGCAAATCCGAGTAACGGGCCGATAAATCCTCCAGACTGCTTAATTATTTGTTTTTTCCTCTTCAGAGAAATTTTTTTATTGCTCAGCTGTTTGACAACACATTTCCTTTTTTTTAATATATTCACTTGTGAAGGCTTCAGAGGAATATTACCTCTTAAAGTATTAAGGGCTATCTCGGCGATAGCCGCTACGAGATCATCCGTAGCCGAGCACAAAATAGCCCGTCTCTGCTGGGGACTGGATTTAACAAGGATTTTTAAGAGGGGCAGGTTTCTCTTTATTCGGGGCGACATGCTTCCGGCCGTCTAGGAAAGATCTAAAAGCAGGTCCTGAAGAAATTCACTTTCTTTTATATCCCTTCAAAGTTTTTTTCAGAGTATAAACGGCTGGAAAATCAGGAGGGAAAAGACCCGTTCGCAACCTGTACGCTTCAGGGGTAGTAGCGTTTAAATCAACCAGAAGATAGCCGTAAGGCTTTAGGGTTGCATCGTTAAAGGCCTCTAAAAAGAATTTTGTATTCCTAGGATACATTTGCCTAGCCAGAATTTCTATTTGTAATTTATCTCTAGGGTTTTTAAAGAGCACCATGTATTTAGCATTAAGACTGATTGTGCGACTCTGCTTCCCCGGACTGAATAAATTTTGAACAATATACATGATACTTAAATTCCTGTGATGTACATATTTGGTAAAGGCTTTCTGAATTTCATCGCTGCAACTAACCGACTCCATAAGATCATCCAGTATCAACAGATTGATTTTATTTACAGGCAGTAAAACATTGTCATCAAGGGTTTCAGGTAGCCCTTCAAGAAACTGTATAAAAGAATATCTCGACATCAAGTCTTTATACATAGGCTGCCAGCAACTGTAACACCATACAATATTCTCGGGCATGACAGACAGAATCAGTCCGGCATTTTGCAGTACCTGCTTTATAAAATAGCTCTTGCCACAATTGCTCGGCCCTGCGAGAATTACTGAGAAGGGGTGTCGCCAACGGGTATCCATATTTCAATAACCGTAGGGTAGAGTTTTAAAGCCGTCTACAATCACACGCTTGTCATAAACAACTCTCTGAGTCTTCTTCAGGGTCCTCGTTTCTATACAGAACTTTTCTTTGTTTCTAACAATCCCCTGGTGCTGCACCACTATTTCGCGCGGTGGCAGTCCTTTCTCCGAGACATAAGAAAACACCAAATCTTTGAGACTATCAATGTGTATCTTCTCACTGTTTGAGGCGTTAAGTGTGATGCCTTTTACTTTCATGCAGACAGAGTTATCAGAAAGTCTGTAGGCATAACTCTTGGGTCCTGCAGCCACAAACTCTGTAATATGCTGATCTGGGGGAATTTCGCTCGTGAGTTGTCCTAAATAGTCACCGAGGGGGGGAGACCAATCATTTTCACGACTTACAAATATTATAGAATCTGTATCGTGATAAAGACATCTTTCCTGAAGCTTATCGAGCAAATTGTAGAGCTCTAAGCGAGCATAAGCTGTGGTGAAGCAGGCAATGAACACGTTGGTATTACGTGGGGGTGTTAAACGATCTTTACCGTGCTTCCAAGACACACAGACCGCCTCGTCGTCTATAAAATCAAACGATGATACTTCAAATTTTTCTGAAAACAAAAGTTGAAAGAGGTAGTCTGGGTCTCTCACAATTTCTGTGTTACCCAGATTCGATCTTTGAGCAAATTTACCCCAGAGTGAATTTAGAAATAATTTAGAAATCTGACGTTTTGCGGGGTTCAATCCTATCTGCTCAGGGTCTAGGTCTATCCCTTCTTTTTCACGATAAGCTTCAATGTACTGTTTTTTGTCATCACTAGTAACACACCACGCAGGATAGCCCGAAGCCTCCTGTTTTCGACGCAGGTGCAAGTTAATATACTCAGAAAAGAGGGTGTCAGACTTATTTTCAAAATGCCAAACCTCATAAATTTTTGCTAACCTATAACCTTTCTCCAGAGCTTTCTGTAATTCTATCGTAGCCCAGGTTCCCACAAGGGCGCGGTCCTCATCGCTGTGCTGGCACGACTCTAGCTTTCTGTCTTCAGCACAGGTACGACACAGAGGAAACATCAGCTTGTCACCCACCTTGACTGGTAGCACGGGAAAGAAAAGCTTCCGGGGTGGATAGACTTTTACTTTGGCTATACCAAAATACTTGTCTAATTCTTCAAAATCCCTGTAGATTATTTTAGGATGGCCTAAGGGGTACGTTTTTGTTTTATTAACAAAAGGATACAGGCTGGTGAAGTCATAATAATGCACCTGCTCCGTGGGCTTGGGTTTGTAATAAAGACAGACAGCATTAGTACGGCCGCCATAAAGAGCATCTCTCGGTGCTAAGGGTTCTGAAAATTGCACCGAGGACAGGAAGTTTTGTAGGGTAAGGTCTGTTTTAACCAGTCTAAGCCATTCGTGTTCCCAGATGACTCTAACTGTAAAACCCCTGCTTTTCAAGAATTGCTCTTTCCTCTGTGTAGCATTATATAAATATTCAAACGATGTACCTGTTAATGCATTACGGTCTCCAAGATCATAGCATAGGGGACATCCGTGAAAGAAACACCCGTGATACTCGAAGGCTAGCCTCTCACCATTTACAAATGCATAACCATCCAAAAAATAAGTCCCAACCTTGACTTCACCCCCATTTAATGCATGACGTATCTGAATATTTTCGCTATGCTCTATGTATGCAAGCCACTGAATTGAAGCTGTTGAAAACCTCTTAACTTGTCGGTGGTAGTGGTCTGGGGGCGGGATAGCTATCGTTCCGGGCTGTAGAAAACAAAACCTGTACATCTGTAGGCAGACCCCGGCTAGAGTCAGATACTGTAGAGGATCTATAGCATTCAGCTGCTTTTTACAGCCCCCCTTCCCATCGGCTAGTGTGCTCTCCGTGAGGGTCATGGCCATGATTTCGTGTCTGTATTTGATGCAGGCCTTCTCTAGAATTTTAACATCCTGTATGCAATAATAGGCCAGCTCTTTTTGTAAATCAAAAGATTTTTCCTTATTTTCATCATACCACGCTAGAAA
>JAIOUR011600947.1:0-11840 GCA_020711275.1 Calotes versicolor
GCTCTTCCGATCTCAGAACTGCACACAATACTCCAGATGGGGCCTCACCATAGATTTATAAAGAGGCAAAATGACACTTGCTGACATTTTCCATACCCTTCCTAATGATCCCTAGCACTGAGTTTGCTTTTTTTTCACTGCTGCAGTGTACTGGGTTGACACTTTCATTGAGCTGTCCACCAAGACACCAAAATCCCTTTCCTGGTTTGTTGCAGAGAGTTCAGACCCCATCAGTTTATAAATATAATTGGGGGTTTTTTTTGCCTCAACATGCATCATTCTGCACTTACTAATGTTGAAGCTCATTTGCCACTGGTTTGCCCACTCCTCCAGTCTCGAGAGATCCTTCTGGAGCTCCTCACAATCTCAAGGCCTCCCTATCTCCTTCCCTTGCATTTGTACCCAGTCAAATGTCTCTAAAGCAGATTATGATTTAAAATGTGAGATGGGACACTGAAGGAATAGGGAATGTGGAGGGATGAGGGCAAAATTAGACTGTTTCTAACAGCCACATTTTCCTTTCTTTTCTCCCCCACCCTCCCCCAGCTTCATGTTGGGTTTAGCATTTTACTCCCTGGCTCCTTTGGAAAGGTAACAACCCATGTGTGTTATTGGGGAGAAAGGGGTAATGGACTTGCTATGTTACACCGCTGTTTATTCCCACTGCTTAAAGGATTAGCATTGTGTCCTAGAGCAGGAGAGAAGGCAGGGAATTAAAGCCAAGTGTGTGAATCATCAGTGGTCAGTCACTGGGCAATTTAGGGATGGGGTGTATGGTTTAAACTCCAACATCCAGATGTCTAATGTTAACTGCTGTTCTTTGGCCTTTTTAAAAAACAAATAGGAGCACAACTACAGCTGGTTGAGGGTTCATTCCCCTGCAGAAGTCAACTAACGGGAAAATACATAGGCTGTGAAAAATTAATGGGGACATTGCCCTTTCAGAGACACATTCCTCATCGCCACCACAGAAGAAACAACTCTGCAAAATGTCTGCAAGTTGATTCATGGCAACGGGACTTCTTTTTTCTTAGAGAGATTGATACGTCTCACTGCTCATTCGAACAGCTTCGTTAATCTGAGAAAGTTGGTTCCGAGTCCTCCTTTTTATATCTGACTTCATCCTTGGTCACCCTGGTCTGAATGGGTTCTTGAGATGGACAATGGCCTGAATGGATTTTCAGTAGGCTTGTTAGGTGGGCAGCAGCCTAAAGATATGTGCAATTGCCACCTATACAACTCCTTTAGACCCATTAAGTCTCAGTCATTAGCTGTGGCCTTGCTGGTGGAGGTGTGAAATGCTTCTGATTTGTCTGGGAACTGATGATCTTGTAGCCTGATAAGTAGGAGAAAGATTATGTCCCTTCCCTACATCTCTGTTTAGAGAGGGGTTTTCAATACTCACATGGATGGCTTCCCTGACCTTTCTCTCAAACTACCTACCTTCTCTGTCTAATATGTGTACATCCTCATCTTTGAAAGAGTGTCCTTTATCTTTCAAGTGGAGGTGTACTCCTGATTGTGGCCTGAGCTGTTGCCTCTTCTGTGTTGAGCCGTACTCCTGTTTAATGGCTGTTGTATTTCTCCAATGTAGAGGTATATACACTCTTCACTGCACTGGACTGCATATACCATATTGCTCCTTTTGTGTTTTGGTGTCGGGTCCTTCGGGTGGAGGAGTCTTTGCCTAATTGTGTTTGTGGATTTGAAGTAAACAGGGATGTGGTGTTTGCCAAAAATCCTTTTAGCTCTGCAGAATGCTTCACACACTTTCCCAGAAATGCATGGGTGTGTGAAATCACATCACTCTGTTTTAGCCAAGAAATGGGCTCATTATCATAGAGGATGATGCAGCTGACATTTAAGCTCTGTTGAGACCAATGGGATTTTTTTTTTAAGAAAAATTATCTTTTGAGGCTCGTACTCAATGTGTAGTACAGTGTTCTTGGCAAAGGTTTGAACTGGCCAATCTATGTTGAATTAGTTTATCAATGGCTGCTAGTCATGACGGCTATATGCTTCAAGTAGGATGAGAAGGGCCATGCCTCGGGGTAGAAGATGCCAAAGGAACACAAGGAGGAGGGTGCTGCTGCTGCTGTCATGCCCTGGCTGTAGACATATCTCCTTTGCTACAATGGGGGAACCATTCTGAACTCAATAAGTGTTGGATTTGATCCCGCAGAACTTTTCTAACACTCACTTGGACAACTGCTAAGGCCACAACTAGAGTTTGCATCACCCGGGGCAAACACGGATTCTGCCTCCTCCCATGCGGGGTAGGAGGCAGAATAGTGCAAAGTACGAATACTATTTTGTCATTTTGGTACTCTCCTCTAGTGCGCCACATGGGGCAGATGCCCCACCTGACCACCCCCCAGTAGCAGGCCTGGCCATGAGACCCTGCCCTCGGCATCTCTGCCCTCTCCATGTGAAGAGCAATATGTCTGAAGCAGGAAACATGTCATATGCAGGCAGGCTCTACAAGTAAGCATGAATACTGGGAAATGTGTAGACCTTGTACATTAGCAGGAACATCTCTTCTTTAAAAATGTATTGCTCTCTACATGGACCAAGCGAGGGTGAAAAAGGGAGATGCTACATCTCTTTAAGCTTGTTCCTGAGAACCAGGGAAGTAATGACACAGAACATACCTTTGGGATAAGAACCAAACAAATAGTTATACAGCAAACAACCCCAAATACCAGAGGATCTAGTATGCAAGACAATTATTTGAACCCTATTTTGTAAATGTTTTTAATAGCTGAGCCCACGAAATGCTGTGGAAGTGTGTTTGTCATTCTTGGAAATCCTTGGCACGGAGATCTATCCTTATGAGATGTCATGAGCAGGGTTCGCTCTCAGCTCAGGGCCCCTTCAGCCATGGAAAGAAATTGCCCTGGATGGGTGTATCTGTATTACCAGGGAATGACATAAACAATGTACGAAGAGCCAAGTATTCTGCCTTTTCTCAAAGCAGGGAATTTTGCATGATCCACTCCAGTTTCTCTGACTTGAAGTTAATGTACACAAGGATTTGTGCACCCCCTCAGTACACTGGGTTTGCACACCACCTGGGTGAAGAGATTCCTCCTTCTGTTGATCGTATTCTCACCACTCCCCATCCCACTCCCAGTCGTGGTAGAAGATGTAGATGGCAGTCTGCTTGGCAGCTGGACCTCTCCCTCACCCCTTGCTTTCACTACAAGAACAGCAGGGGCAACTAGCTGTGAGACCAATCAGCAGGAAGGGTACTTAAAAATTAACACAGAGAAGTTCATATAGAGGGAATTGATTTAAATGAATTGATTCCACATCCATCTTAAAATAAACAGACTTCTGATAGAAAACCTGATGCTCCAAAAAGAGACACAATCCCCAGTTAAATTAATCCATGCTTGCACCACGTATCCATCCATTTTACAGTTAATTTAACTAGACACAAGTTAAATTTGGGTTTAAAGGGAGGGGGAGTGGAGTTAGTAAGTGCCATCTTAGACAAGCACTGATTTTAGGTATCCTTGCATTCAGACATCATCACCCACAGATCATTACAAACTTGGGTCACAAACAGTGAGATACTGTCTGGGAATAGGCCCAGATATTAATGCAGCCCCTGGTCCCCACTAGAGCAAACCCATTGAATCAACAAGAAGGTATGCCATGCATTGATGCAAGTTTCATTGATTCAGTGCTTCAGTTCTAGCTGGGATCAGGGACTGCATTTATATCTGGGTCTACTACCAGAAACTATCTCACTGTTTGCTGCTCGGGTTTGTCAGCCAGTTATTTCTATCAGCTCGATTTCACAAGCTGCTAATTAAGATTACTCAGTTTTTCATTTGTTTATATTAGAATAGCTTAACATTCCCTTCCTTCCTTTCCTATTTGCTTCATCAAAACTCGTGGGTTTTAATACTGGAATATCAATTAGAGTTCTGAGTCATTCTACCAGGCAGCTGATAAACACAACTTGCTCTCCAAGCAGCCAGACTGTGTGCATGTCTTTGTGTGTGTGCATATATTTGCATGTGTGTTTACCTTTTTGAGCTAGCAAAGGTGGCACTGTAGTTGGGATACCAGCCTAGCAAACCAGCATTCATATCTATGCCCATGAAATTCATTGGATGGCTTTGGCCAGTTACTCTTCCCCAGCACTGTCTACCTCATGGAGACTGGATAATTGCCATCAGCCCTAGACAGCCTAGCCAACGGGGAAACATCATGGACCTTATTACAGCCTACAAAAAACATCTACGGGACCACAGCTGATCGCCTTAGCGTGTACAACTTTGAGGAGCCAGAATCTGTCATATTTTGTCTCAGTGTGGCAAGTACATTTATTCATTTAACATATTTTAACCTGCCTTTCTCCTTGGAAAGGACCCAAGGCAGCATACAGCATTGGATGACAGTATACAAAGTTGCTCGTAGTGAGTACATAAAATTTCTCAAGAAACAATTAAGACAATTTTCAAAGCAATTAAGGCAATATTCATAATAACAATGAATCAGGAGAGGTAATATAACATCACTGAAAATGCACTATTAGTGCTAAGAACAATCAGAGAGCAGTAAATGAATAATAGTAAAGGGGGTGAGATTTACAGGTAGTTTTGCAAACTACAGTTAGAGCAGTGATGCAAAGCAAAGCAAAAGGAACTGGTACATCCACTGGAACACAGGATAGAAGGAGAGCAGTGATGCAACCAGACTAAATAAAATCACATACTAGGCCAGGGGTGCCCAAAGATGTTTTTGGCCTGCAGCTCCCAGGAGCCCTTGCCAGCACAGCTAGTGCTGAAGGCTAGCACAGCTAATGCTGAAGCAGCACAGCTAGTGGTGAAGGCTTCTGGGAGTTGTAAGCCAAAAACATCTGGAGATCTACCTTTGGCTTGTGTCCGGAAACTGGTTTATAACACTCCTGTTAAGCAGCCCTGTTAAAGCATTCATAACACCTGTGTTAAAGCAGCCAGTGGAGCTGGTTTAACAAGGATGCTGTGTAGTCCTTGTAACCAGACTCCATCAGCAGTCTGGCTGCTGCATTTTGAATCCATTGGAGTTTCCTGATACTTTCCATTGGTAGACCCACACAAGAGAGTGCATTACAGTAGCCCAGTCGGGAAAGTGACTAGGGTATGTATCACCATGGCCAAATCACATTGCTCAAGAAATGGGCGTAGTTGGCAAACTAATTTTAATTGAGCAAATGGTCTCCCGGCTACTGCTGAGACCTGGGCATCCAGGCTCAGGGACAAGTGCAGGAGCATCCCCAGACTTCTCACTTTCTTTTTCAATGGCAGTGTTATCTCATCAAGTAGGGATAGGCTGCATTCCTATTTCCTGCTCTGTCTTCCGATTTACACATAATCGCTCTCTGATTTCTGCTGCCCTTGCCAGACCAGCTGACAAATTAGCCAGTTAGAGGAGAAAAGCTCCTTAACAACATCGTTCCTAAGCATTAACGTGCATGTGTCCAGCTTAACCTTTCATATCCTGCTTAGCTGGACATGTTCTTGCTAATTGCCCCTTACCATTATGTGGCTGGGTAAGTCCTCCCAGGAATGTTGTTTCTTTGTTAAATGCCATCCGTGTACGTATGTGTGTTCTTATTCCTAGTATTTTCAGAACACTCTGGAAACCTGCGGTCCCGCTCACAAACCCTGCCTCATATACAGTAAGCCCCCGCAAAGTTGCAGTTCACTAACTGCGGTTTCAGTTTTTTGCGGTTTTCCTCCCAGTCAATATTTTTCAGTAAATTCCTTGTTTTTTCTAGTCTGTGGGGCCCACTGGCTGGTGGGAGCGTCGACGGAAGTAGCCCTAAGCTGGCACGGAGGCAGCTAGTGCAGTTGTTGGTGGGTGGCAAGTCTCCCAGGAGGCTGGGAATGGCCATTGGCAGGCTCTTCTCCAATGTGGGATACATTGCACGTGCATTATGGCCATTTTTTAAACCACATCCGTACATTGCGGTTTTTCACTATTTGCGGTAGGTCCTCGAACCTAACCCCAGCGGATACTGGGGGCTTACTGTATTTTCACAGCAACTGTGTGGCATAAAATAGGCTCCTCTTTTAAAGTCAAGTTAATTGACAAGTGGCAACACTTCTTTGGCCTCTTAGGTCAAGTTCCACTTTGCATTTATGTCCTGATCCAGATCTCTTTTGTGACTCTAATGTTCTCTCCAGTGATTAGTGAGAACTACAGCACTGACACAACTGAATACTAATTTCCTCTGCCAAAGGAAACCCAGGAGCATCTATTCTGGGAGGATTATATGGGAATGTTGGGGTTTTTTTAAAGGAGGAGAGAGAATCCTGACGATTCCTGCCCTGTGTCTGTAGCATAGACATAAGGGCTGGCTCTACCATGAGGCAAAATGGGGTGCCTATCTGCAGCATATGGAAGCGTGTATGGTTTCAAAATCCATCTAACATGTCCTTTTAAAAAAAGGCCTCTTCAGAGGGAAAAACCAAGGAGATTGATTCAGCCACAGGATTCTCGCCATCCTTATTTTTCTCCAAACCATTGGAAAGAAGGATTCTATCCTTTTTAGGTCGAACAAATGGGCACCCCTGCCAAGGTTCACTAGTGGTTTGAGGTCACTCGTCTAAATCCAATATTAGTCCCCAGCAGAATCCAGTTGTTGTTGGAATAGACCCATTGAATTAACAAGAGTTACATAAGTGTTGAATGAACAAACCCCATGGATGCAATAGGTCTACTTTCTTGCTGCTGCTGCTGCTGCTATTGCTGCTTTCTCATTGAAAACAGGGTGGATCTTGGCTATTTTGGCTTTGGATGCAGCAACTTTTGAGAAGAAGACTATCATTTGGCAAACAAGGCAATCTCCAGGGTTCTTCAAGCAGCTCTTGTCCCTTGAACATTAGCTGGAATAATCAATATTTTCCTCTTTCCATTACATAACCAAAGCATATTTAACATGCTTTTTGGTCCCAAAGAAATACTGGTATCCTGTGCATCCAAATTGCAAATGCTTCTCACAGTTACTTGTGGTGATAGGCCACGAGTCCATGGCATACACCAGATGTAAGAAAACACACAACATCCACTCCCAAAGCAGGTTTTGAATTTTTCTTACATATAAATGGAGGTCTAATTGTTGGATTTGAACCACAGTGTTTGCACTCACTTCAATACTAAAAACCTTGATCTAGGCACATATGGAGAACTGACATAGATCTCCATGTATATACTTCAAACCCTGTCTGTGAAACACAGAAACTGACATGGAGCTTCAAATGACAGGAACATTTGTTAGAAGACACTGTAGTTTTTTAAAAAGGGAAATGTTTCCTCCATGAAATATAGGGAGCCACATTTTTTTCTTCCTTCTTTTATGGCATGCAGAATTATTTTAAGAATTCTGCAGATGGCTACAATGGCACAGTTGTCATTATTATTTCAAAGGTCTTATGAATTATCAAAATTCTTAACAGCATGCAGTAATTTTGAGGATGGTAGTTCAGGAAAGGAAAAGAAAATTACGTCAAACTGGGAAGGAATGTATGTAATTTTCTTGAAAGAAGATGCACTTGAATTGACAAGAGTTTTAAGATTATAGCACACCGATATGTGGGAACTTTGGGGAAAGAGTCTAGGTGCTCTGTTTCCTCACAGCTCTTAATGCTCCCTTTTGAACGATGCAGTGCAGCTATTCCCCACTTTAGCTGATGTTTGTGATAAGAAAAAAAAGTGCAGGTAATGAGAGGAACACTTGGAAGACACTGATGTATGAAGCTGCTTCTCCCATCAGAGGAAGAGAGAGGGAAGATTTTTAATAGAAGCCTCATCTGGAATTGTCAAGTAATTGTGTTGAAAGAAACTGATTAAAATAGTTTTTTAGGGTTTTAATTTTTTTTAAGAACCAGCTTAACAGTTTTTGGCAAATAAATTTGGAGACTCCTATTCCAATAGCTCGGAGCAAAAACATCATTTGCTTTAAAGGTCTGATCCTATGTTTTTATGACCTACAGGAGATATATAACAGTAGAGAAATCTCCTTGCAAGTTCATTGAAGTCACAGCCATACTGTTTGCCTGTCCACAGTCAATGCCTGATGGGTATACAGAGCACAATTAGGTACCATAAATGTTCTCAGTAGCTTCATAATGAATGGTAAGAAGTGATGGGATAACACAGTGAAATAATAACTCTTTACTCATCTTTTACAGTCATCTGATATCTAGCGTAAAGTACTGTATTCAGTTCACTACTACTTCCTTTGCCAGTACACTCATAAATGATCCCCCTAAAGTCCCTCAAATAATCCTAGAACCTACAAATAAGGCAGGTGACTACCCAAGGGAAGGCTAGCCTTTCACTTACATTAGGGTTTGTTCTGTTGCCATGGAAACAGACAACTCCAGCCTACATCTTTGTAACAGATACCCTCCCTAGAGTGATAACAAAAAGAATTCTGGGTGGAATGGCTTTTTCATCTGCGGGGGGGGGGGGACACACCCAGAAATGACAAACTTTTTCGCTCCCAAAATCAGCCATCTATCTTGATTACTGGCCATATAGGAGCTTGGGCTTAAATTCTCGGAGTTATAGTTACCAAAAGTAACTTTTCCAGCCCCTGGGGAAAAGAGCATAAGCCTGGCTGGATAGGTGCGCTGAGGACATTTATCAAAGGAAACGCCCAAAAGATGTGTATTTGTGACTGTTATTATGTACTGTCATCTCATTTCCAATGTATGGCAAAGCTATACATTAGCAACCTCTAAAAGGCCTTATCATTAACAGACCTGCAAACTGTGGGCTATAATTCCTTACTGAGTCAACCGGTTTCTTGTTACATCTTCTTCTCTTCCTACTGCTTGACAAAATACCATACCCTGGGCATACAGAGAAGGGTTTTTGTTTGTTTGTTTGTTTGTTTGTTTGTTTGTTTGTTTGTTTGTTTGTTTGTTTGTTTGTTTGTTTTAGTGTTCAGCACCCTGGACTGGATGGGCTGTGGGAATGCATGTCTCTGTCCAGGGTGCTGATTTTTTTTAAAAAAAACCATGCATACGCCCTAGTACCATACCATCATTTTCATCATTTTGTCTTCTAGTGAGAGTTCAGATATGGTTTGATGTAGCACTTATTTGTTTGTATTTTTCATTGTCCATCATGCCCATGCCACATGACATTTCCAGAGAATTTACTTTTTCCAATCAGCTTTCTACATTGTCTAGATTTCACATCCATACATAGTAATCAGGAATACCATCACATGGACAATCTTGACCAGTTATGATGGACGGTTTAGCTGTATAGCATAAATCATATTTGAAACAGTACCATGCCATCAAGCAAGTCTCTTCTGCCTAAACTAGCACTTCCTTTTATCAGATAGCATTGATTTAACCCTGACTTGGGTTGTCTAGATGTTTATGCCAAGCAGTCCATTTTTAAAATGTTTATGACCAATGTTGGTAGCCATTTTCTATATATTTTATTCTGTCACACCAATACCAGTGTGTCTATGAATCTGTTGCTTCTGTATTGCACTTCATGCATATACAGAAGCAACCTGCAATCCATGAAAGTTCATGGCACATAAAACTTGTCAGTCCTAAAAGTGCTAACAAGACTTGGCTGTTTTTAATAAAAGGGAGGACTCCAATTTAGTAGATGTGCATCAAGACTTTTTTTTAAAAAAGTGTTTTTTGCCCTATCCAACTTTAAAAACCTCCTGATGGGTTTGTAGATGAGTTTGTACAAATACAGGTTCTTTCCCCCTGGAAAGCTGTTCATAGCTTATCTGTTGCGGTAGCTCTAAGTGTTCTTCCACAGTGTTCTGTTCCCATTAAGTAAAATATCATATCCCCCTTGCCCCCTCTGCCATTAAGCAGGCAATTTTAAAAAAACAAAGTTGCTGAGAACACACCCATTTCCTCCCAGCTAATGTTTTAGTTGTGGTTATCAGTGCTGAGTGAAACACAATTTTTACCAGTCTCCTACGTACTCTTTGTACTGAGCTTGAAGAGGAGGGATGATGTAATGTCAGGGTAGCCATGTGGAAATCTTCAGTAGAGCCACAAAGGAGCCAAAGAATGTATGCCACTCGGGACAACTCTCAGTGTTGCTACAAAGGAGTGTCAGGAGCAAGAAGAAAGCCACCACCACGTGAAAGGATCTTTCATGTTGCACTAGGGGTCTTGGCTTCTGTTGCTTCAGTACAATGATCCTCTTCCTTCAGCTATCTATTGTTCACCTACCTATCTCTCCAACCTTCCAGGCTGGAGAAATAGGCAGGATACATCTCAATGCCATTTGCAGGGAATCCTAAGCAGGTGAAGACATCTACTTGGGATACCCTGAAACAAATGGTGAGCCACTGTGTGAGACAGAATGCTGGACTAGATAGGCTGTGGCCTGTTCCAGCAAGGCTCTTCTTATGTTCTTATTGGCCACAGACCAGTCATATGGACTAGTGCAGGGGTGGCGAACCTGTGGCTCTCCAGATGTTTTGGACAGCAACTCCCAGAAGCCCTCTCCAGCAGAGCTAGTGGAGAAGGCTTCTGGGAGTTTGAGTCCTAAACATCTGGAGAGCCACAGGTTCTCCGCCCCTGGACTAGTGCTTATTGCAATGAAGAGGCTTTGTCTCCCCCCAACCCCCACCCCCACCCCAGCGCAGGTGCACTTTGAATCAGGAGGCCCCTCAACTGCAAACAGAACTACAACACTGAGAAAGATGGCCGTCTTTTTTGAGAGAGAGAAGTACTTCAGAATTCGGTAACTGAAAACATTCAATTTGAATAGCCAAGAACACAAAACGTCAGTAAACAGCCTGCCCCTATACATATGTAACAGCCAGCTTGTCTGAAAGTATCCCTGCACCAAAACCTCCAAGTAGTTTGAAAGCTGTACCGCACCTCTGAACTGGGTCTTCCTGTCTCTTTTCTTGTCTTTTTATCATGTAAAATTTAAGAACAATTTCAAACAGGGTCCCTGGAGCTGTGTGTGCATGTGCATACTCTCTCTCTCTCTCTCTCTCTCTCTCTCTCTCTCTCTCTCTGTGTGTGTGTGTGTGTGTGTGTGACACACACACACACACACACACACACACACACACACACACACACACACCTGAATTTTTATAGTGTGAGGGGACCTTTTTCCATTATTAATTTTCTCTGGGAAATAGTTTATTATGACACAAAGCAATTATTGCAGCCCAGCAGAGAAATCTCTGTGTTATCAAAGCCAATAATGCTTCAGAGCTTTCTATATCACGCCTGGATAGTTCGGCAATCAAAAGTGTTTTCATTCTCCATGTGATGAATTTAATGCTATTTAAAATTTAACAAAGCTGGGCTTGTCAGACACAAATACAAAGGGAAAGATACTGCTGTGAAAAACCTGGGATTATGGAATGAGCTTTTGAGGCAAAACTGGAAGGCAGTGTCAGCAAAATCATCTTAACAGCCCTGTGGTCTTCAGTGAGGTGCTCGTGCCATGCCATACTTCATGGGTGGCAGTTTCAGCACAAGGTGTCAGAAGAGGCACAGGTGGCTGACTCTTCTGGCACAAACGCTTGTGTGCCTCACCCTCTCCTCTTTCCTCCTTCATAAGAATATAAGAACAGCCTTGCTGGAACAGGCCACAGCCTTGCTGGAACAGTCCAGCATTCTGTCTCACACAGTGGCTCACCATATGCTTCAGGGTATTCCCAAGCAGATGTCTTCACCTGCTTGTGATCCCTGCAGATGTCATTAAGAGATATCCTACCCTGGTAACCTGGTGCTGTCTGCGGTTCAGCGCAAGGAACTAAAAGGAAAAACATCTCCCATGAATGGTGACTGCTTATGTACCATAACATGCACAGCATGGGG
>JAIOUR011602057.1:0-11840 GCA_020711275.1 Calotes versicolor
ATATTTTTGTGGATTTTTAAGTACACACAAGCACACACAGTAAAATAGATTTAAAGGGGAGAGTTACAGTTCAGCAGACTTCATCACAAAGCATCATATTTTTAAGGGGGAACAGATTGCATATGCTGAGCTCTGAACTAAAGAAGATGCTGGTGTTGGGGAGGGGATTTTTTAAAAAAATCACCCTGAAAATTGCCCATGAAAACAGTGCCTCAATGCGGCTTTTGGGGGTGGGGACAGGTCATGGCCACTTTAAGAGAAAGGGTAAGTGGGGACACAGAAAGTAGATATTGTGTCACGTGACCACTGTCAGAGCGAAGCCCATTTGTTTTTGGTCAGATCTTCTAGCCATGGGGTAAGGGCCAAAGATAAAGCAATGATAACTGGGAGCGAAGATGCTAAATGTTCTGTTTAGTTTCCCCACTCAGACTCCATCAAACATTGCATCTTTTTAACAACCTAGCTTTTATCAGCTCTCCAGTTTTTAAGGTGTTTAGCCCTTTCTCTTTTACTTATTGTAGGAGTAGGATGCTGTAGGTTCTCTCACATCCATATTTTTGTATGAAATGGAAGGATACCCTTAATAGAACTCCGGGATATTGGCAAATCTTCTGAGATCCAAGTCTGAGTCGATGTCAGGGGCGTTGCTAGTGGATGGCTATTGGGGCTCCAGCCCCGGATGAAATTCAAAAAGCCCCGGATGCCACAAAGTCTGGCCGCATTTCAATAATGGTCCTTCTTCTCGGGACAGTCCTTCACACCTTGTTCTCAGGACAGTTGATTTTTACTATCAGTATCATGTGTGTGTTTAAGCAAGAAAAAATGTGAATACTAGAAGTTGACATAACATTAAGGTGTTAAAATGTGGATATGCATATGGATATGCACACCCCTTTAAGACATGCCCACTGTTGCTTAGGCCACGCCCATTGGGCTGAAGCCCCTGGTGTTTTTCCCACCTAGCAACGCCCCGGTCGACATTTTGATATCAAGCCCTGAGCCCCAATTCCAAGTCCTTATTAGTAACTGGATCCCCCCAATCCCCCAAGGATGGGGTGGGTTTTGATTTGTGACTCAGATCAGAGTAATTGGGTGGGTGGGTGGGTGGGGGAATTGTGAATCCAGTCACTAGTGTGGATTAAGTCCAAGTTGGTAGTGAATCCTGTGACTTGAGAGACCTGGTTGAACTCCCGCTGAAGTCTCTGAATCATTATTTAAAAAAAAAAAAAGGAATTCACATCTAAACAATGTAAACGACCAGCAAAATGTCACAATACCAGATATTTTGAACAGGTGCTGATACAAGGGGTGGATGAAGCTGTAAATGGAGAGGCCACGACTGGCTTCCTTGGCTACTGTCCTCAAGAGAATGCCCTCTGGTCCAACCTGACGGTCAAAGAACATCTGGAGATGTATGCAGTTGTGAAGGGGATACAGAAGGATGCTGCTGCTGTGGCTATTAACCAGTACGGTTTGGCAAAAGATCCTGCTTTCATTGTACAATTCAAACCTCAGAGATTTGGGTGACTGAAACTATAAATTATCACTTGATACACTTCAGCTCTATCAGAGACTGAATGTTGACCCATGGTCTGTCTTCAATTTTCTCATGGGCGAGGGACAATAGTCCAGTAACTTTCAAAGTGTCGAGACTTGTTTTTGCCATTGCTGTGCAAAAAATTTGATCATGGCAGGAATAAACTGAACATTCTATTTCTACTTTTCTTTCAGTTTAGTCGAAGCTTTAGAACTCCAACAGCATTTTAATAAAGCGGTCAAGACATTATCTGCTGGAGTAGCTAGAAAAGTAAGTTCTTTTTTAAAAAAAAAATTAAAATATATGTTAGTTCCTGGCCCAGGAACACTGATCGGCTGCTCTCCCTAGGGTTCCCTCATGACTACTGCATCCTCTCCTTTGGGTCCACAAGGCTGACTTGTACCACCATTTCCTTCTCTTACTCCCTTCAGTCTTTCACAGGGAGCCCCTTTCTGTCACTGGAAAGCAAACCTAAGGAGTGTAGGGATGGGAGGGTATCAGAGTGAGGGAGGATTATTGGAATGGGCATGGAAGAAAATGGGGAGGAAGCTCCAACAAACTTGTAACTGGCCCGCAATGCTTCTGCCACATTGTATTTACATGGTAAGAGCGCATGATGGGCATGCACAATGTGTCCTGCTGGCTCAAAGGACAACCCAAGTTCATTGGATTGTTGTGTTGTGAATGTGGGGAATTTAAACTGGGAGTCACAGAACCCTGCAGTGTGCATTTTGGCATGTAGTGTGCCTATAAAACGGACTGGGTTTTTGAACAGAAATTTCCTGCTCAAAATGGGGTTTTAAATGGAAGGAGCAGGGCAGAATCTGCATCACCCTGCTTTGGTTACAATTCCAGTTTCTTCTAGAACTAATGACAACTCCATCAGTGAAACTTTTAAAAGTTCGAAACAACCAGAAAACTATTCCAGTGCCTGTTGTTCTTGAAGCCCAAGTGTAGAGGTGTCATAGCTAGTATATGAAGAATCTTACCATATTTTTGTCCCATAAGACTCAACCCCCCCTCAAAAGTAGGGGGAAATGTCAGTACATCTTATAGGATGAAGATACTATCCCCCTGCCTGCCCCCCCAGATTCCCACAAAAGAAAATAAAAAATTCATTTTGAAAAGCAGCCATTTTCCTACCTCCCTTCATCATGTGCTCAGCAATGCTTTAAGAAGGAAGTGGTGTCACATTAAGCCAATTAATAGGCTTCTAATGCATTCCTATGGGAAACTGCTGCTGGGCTTCCCCAGGCCCAAGGATAGCTGCGGAGCCGAGCTTAGGGAGGAGGATTCCCCCCCCCCTTGTTTTCCTCCTCCAAAATTAAGGAGCATCCTATGGGCCAGAGTATCTTATAGGGTGAAAAATATGGTAAATTGTTTAATGTGAATACACACCCATGTATCTGATGTTATGCATAGTTAATTAGGAAACATTATGATAAGAGATTGAGGTGATGTTGTCACTCGACTTGGAAATTTTCTGCTTTGTAAATGCCCTCCATGTAATGCTTGTATCGTGTGTTGCTCATCTAGCATTTCCCTGAAAAGAATAGAATTTGAAATGGATATCTCTTCAGTTTAAATTCATGATGAGCTATGAATAACATTCCACCACCATTGAACATCCTGAAATCCTTGAGACTAAGAAATGCGATATATTCTGAAAATTGCTTGTTGACTGCTGTAGCACCAGCATATTCTATTTTGTTCACACTCACACAGTGGTGGCACAATGGAGGACTTTCTGAACTTTTCAACTTTCGGTAGTTGTCACCATGGAGACACAGGTCCTATGCCAAGGAACCTGGAAAATATCATTTCCATTCACTGCTTTTATTGACTTTCTTTTCAACTTTAGCTCTTGGGTTGCTGTCAGAGTTTCAAAGTGACTATGCTTGTATTTTGGATTTCAGAGCTGGCATTGACATTCTTTCTTTTCAGTTGTGCTTTGCCCTCAGCTTATTGGGTAGTCCTCCCTTGATGCTCTTCGATGAACCAACTACGGGGCTGGATCCCAAAGGAAAGCGCCAGGTGTGGTGAGTGACTCATCTACTATGGGACTTTCTCCTTTTATGGCTGTGACCCAATCCCAGGGGCGTAGCTAAGGGGGGGGGGCTGAAGGGGGCTGAAGCCCCGGATAAAATTCAGATAGCCCTGTGGTCCAGAGAGTGGGTAGTTGGGGGGCTTCAGTGGTGGTGGGGCTTTCCTTGGCCAAGAAGATCTACCTACATACCTACATACCTACCCACCCGATGTGTGCGTTTAAGCAAGAAAAATGTGAATATTTGAAGTTGACATAACATTAAAGTACTAAAAATATGGATATGCATACTTTTTAAAGATATGCCCACTGTTGCTTGGAACATGCCCATTGGGCTGAAGCCCCTGGTCTTTTTCCCAGCTAGCAACGCCCCTCCCCAATCCTGTCACCCTGCTTCCCAGACTTGTCACATTTTAGCATCTTCTTCCTTGCTGCCCAAACCTGGCTCCTCTTGGTGTCCTGTCCCCTTTGTCTCTTCTTTTCCTGAGACAATTTGGGGCTGGAAATAGGAGAACCCGTTCTTCTGAACCTGGAGCTTCATCCATGGACTCAAGCAAAATCAAACCGAACAGTAAGAACAAGGCTGTATTAGCCAGGATAGCATTCCTCCATTGCACCCATTCTTTCCTTGTCCATAGGAAAGCAATCCGTACGATCTTGAAGGAGAAGGACCAAGGGGCCATTCTGACGACACACCACATGGAAGAAGCGGAGGCAGTGTGTGATCGTGTGGCCATCATGGTGACCGGACAGCTCAGGTGGGTTTCATCATGCACCTTGTGGTGTATAGAAATTATTCTGATGGAACAAAGGATTTTTTTTTACATTCTGTGTTTCTCATATAACTCAAAGAAGTACATGTTGTTGAAGTGATAATTTTTGCTCTGTTAGTATCCATGTGATTTATCTATAGATTATACATGTCAGCAGGCATCACGAAGACCAAGAATTAATTCCATGTTCATACGTTCATAGAACACATGTGTGGACTTAGCAGCTATGCACCCCTCTTTTCAGTATCTTTGTGTTCAGTCCACTTTTAGAGCCAAATGTTTGATGGGGGAAGGGAGTAACCTAAAAGGTGACATGACCTCTCTCCTGCATCCTTAATCGACCAATAATGTCACTGAAAGCAAAACAAATATTTGGAAAGAGAGGATCACAGAAGAACAGGTGTTGGCAGTAATGGGGGGGGGCACACATATGTATCACCAGTTTTTGAGATCTAGTTTAAAGGTAAGTGTCTCCACGCACATGTGTGCTAGTTGCATCTGACTCTAGGGGCTCATATCTGGGTTTTTTTTAGCTGAACAGCCAGAGTTGTGCAAGTCCATGGTCATGTGCCTGGCATGGCTAAAGCCATTTCTGTGCACGGAACACTGTTACCCTTCTGCTTTTTATGGCAGTACCTATTTATCTACCTGAATTTGCATACTTTCGAACTGCTAGGTTGGCAGGAGCTGGGACGAGCAGCAGGAGCTCACTTTGTTGCGTGGCACCCAGGAATCGAACCACCAAACTGCAACTTTGCAGCCGACAGTTTCAGCACTCTAGCCCACCAAACCACCAGGTCCCATGAGCTCTAATCCACATCCATTTTGGTTTGAACCTTTGGTTATACTGGGATGTTGACTTTGCTAGGAAGGATTGAGGCACCAGGGATATGCTGATTCTCCTAGATCAGGCATCTCAAACTTGTGCCCTCCCCAAGATATTCTTGAAGTGCAACTTCAGTAGTAGCTCTGCTGCTTCAGGACTAACTGTGCTCACCTTCAGCACTAGCTGTGCTAGCAAGGGCTTCTGGAAGTTGCAGTTCAAGAACATCTGGAGAGGCCATGAGTTTGAGATGCCTGTCCTAGATTGATCCGTAGCCTCGGTTGCCAGTAATCCAGCACATCTCCCGAGAGCCTTTCCTCATCGGCCTGAGAGATCTTGGTTCTTCATTGCCCGTGTCTAGCAACCTCCATGTCTTCCCAGCAGATTTCCCCCCCACCTCTACCTGTTCCCACTTTGCTGCCCCACTCACTTGCTGACACACACTATCCATATCCTCGGCCTAAGGTGACTGGCCATTCCAAGCAGGAGCAGAGACTTCCCTGCCTCCTCTAGCAGCCACTCACTCAACGGCTACTGGCAGTGCTTGCCAGCAAGTGAATGGGACAGCTGTCCAGGGTGAGGAGAGGGAATGCGCAGCACCTATATTACTGTTATATACTCAAAGAGACGGAAGCAATTTTGGAGATGGGAAACAATAATTAGAAGCCAAACTGGATGCTTTAATTAACAGCTGGTGGAGATGGAGCTTCAGACTAAAATCACAGGACTGAGTAGTGAAACCTTAGAATAATGCTTAAGACAGGCGTAGGTGAGCGAAGAAGCTCCATGGAGAAATGGCTAAGTTGCAATACTGCAGCCAAACCTCTGCTCATGACCTGAGCTTGATCCAGTTGGGTTCAGGTAACTGCCTCAAGGTTGGATTGACTTTCCATCTATCCAAGGTCTGTAAAAAGGGTGCCCAACTCACTGAGAAACAAAGTGTTCCTTGCCTAATTATGTCGCAAGCCACCCAGAGAGTGCTCTCGAACGATGGGGCAGCATCTATGCTGCAGTCCCAACCTCGGTGACCCTCCATGCCTTCATGGATGTCACATTGCAGCAATCCAGCCAATCCGACGGTTGAGGGTTATGTGGGTTCTGCAGCCGGAGGGTTATGTGGGTTCTGCAGCAGTTGTCCACGCCTAACCTAGGAAAAGACTGCAAGACATTCAGATCTGTTATGCTCTGCAACTTTATATCGTATCATGTGGTTTCTTTCTCCGGCCTCAGGTGCCTGGGGCCTATTCAGTATCTGAAAAACAGATTCGGCAAGAATTATTTGCTGCAAATAAAAGTCAAGGGAGTCGAGCAAGGGGAGCGTCTGAATGCTCATCTTCTGCAGGCCTTTCCACACGCAGCTCGCCAAGAAAGGTAACAGCCCAAAAGGTTTGCAGTTGGATTCTTATGTTCCCGTTTGGTTTGCACTGCGCTCCGTTCGGCTTCCGGAATTCTTGGCATGAGTCGTATTAGGATGATGGGGAGGCAAATCCACATTTCCCTCTTCTTTTCCATCAACCTCATAGTTCCCAGTCATTTAAATGGGACCCAAATTAAACAAAGCAGTTCATGCTATTTCTGGGGGCAAACCTAGACATTTGAAAACAGCTGGAATCGGGCGTAGCCGGGGGTACAGCACCATGGACAGCACCATACATTTGCATGCAAGTCTATGCAAATTTATGGTGCTGTTCCCCCTTAGCTACGCCCCTGGTTGGAATCTGCATGCATATTTGGGTGTATAAGGAACCATGCATGAGGTTTCCTCCTGGATCTATTATTCAACAAAATGACCCAGGTTCACAAAGAGTTAACCTGGATTGTACTGAATTTCCAGAGCTGTGGACATGGAGGTGTTTTAGGGTGGTTTTTTTTATTTTATTTTATTTTTAAGAATAGCTGCTCAGGAGTACAGGATGTCTATGTGTGACTAGACTTTTAAGAAACAAAACAGGATGCTATCCTTGCAAATTGGGTGGCCTGCCTGTGCAGTTTCTGATTTTTTAAAAAATGCCTTCTTTTAGGTTATCCACTTTGTTGGTCTACAAGGTGCCAATGGAAGATGCCCTGCCCCTGTCCAGAGCCTTCTCCATGCTCGAAGAAGGTATGTCTGAATCAAATAGGCACCTGCACAATTAAGGACAAGTGAGGATCTGTAATAAGGCCCTGTTCGGATAGCGCTGTCGCTTTCCTTTGCTTCCCCTCCCTGCCCTCCACATCGGAAAAAGCAGGACGGAGCAAAGCCAGCTCCTAAGTCGAAGTACGTAGTGCCCAGGGGCGTTGCTAGCCCCAGGAGATTCGTGGCTATTGCTCATTTGATTAATGACAGTATCCCCAAGTCTCATGGGGCTAGCAATGCCCCCTGGCAGTGCCCATGTTCCACCGGTGGAAAGCAAGGGAAACCGGAATGAAATCCAAGTCAACAGAGCATAATCGTTTTACCATTATGTCCACACAGCTAAACGAAGCTTCAACCTCGAGGAATACAGCTTTTCTCTGAACACTTTGGAGCAGGTATTGTGTTTTTAAAAACTGGTTACATAGGGGAACTGGTAGAAGAAAGCAACTTTTACATTTCTGCTTGAGGCCTTAATTCAGTTCCAACCAGAGAAGATTTATTGATCAACTGCTGACTGATAGATCAACACTTATGTAAATCTCGGTCAGTAGCCCAATCAGGGGTGTAACTAAGGGGGGGGGGACAAGGACCATGGACAGCACCACACATTGCATTGAAGTCTATGGGAATGCACTGTCCATGGTGCGTATCCCCCCTTAGTTACCCCCCTGAGCCAAACTTTACTTGTAACCAGCAGTTGGATTCAGGTCACAATCCAGGTGGATGAAGACCATATTTCCCACATATACAACCCCTACTAGATGGGGAATTAAGCGCAGAGCAGAGGAGTTCATGGTGCTTCTATCCTGGGGTAGCTCTATGTGTCCACTACTGTGGGTTCCCTGCCCTGCTCCTTCCATGACAATGAGGAGCTGTGAAGATGAACGTGGTTAGAAATTCTAACAAAATTCTCTCCAGTGAGAGCAGAGGTCCCCAAACTTTTTAAGCCAGCGGTGAGCTGACCTTCCTCGACAATGTTGGAAGACCAGATCGTCCCCCTTGCCCCACTGATACTGCCCCCCCCCACTACTGCTGCGGCTAGTACCAGCTTTCTTTCAGGTGCCTGACACGACCAGCAGCTTTCTTCTTGGGGCATGAGCAAGTACCCTAAGAAGAAAGCAAGTGCCCACGTCAGACCCGGAAGAAAGCTGAGCAACTGGCCAGTGAAAATGCATGTGGTACCTTTTGCTTAGCCGATGAACTTGTGTTTCGTGGTACTGTATTTGTTTAGGTTTTCCTAGAGGTGTGCAAAGAACAAGAGAGGGAGGATGCCGACATGGTCCTGGATACAGCCTTTGAATGGAGACAACTGCAGGCGGCTGATTGCTAAGCCCAGTCCGGAGACCAGTGTTTACAGATGGGCCGGATTAATCCTAAACAAATGTTGTATCTTCTTTGGTGCTCTTGGGGGGAAAAGACAATGCAGCTCATATATCCTTCTATATTTTAAAAGGTTTTCCTAACTAAAACCTGTAAAGATGTAACGTCGCTGTACATTTTAAACGTGTAAGAGGCATTTAGCTCAGGCATCTCAAATATGCAGCCCTCCAGGTGTTCTTGAACTGCAATTCCCAGAAGTCTTCACCACCAACTGTGCTGGCAAGGGCTTCTGGGTGTTGCAGTCCAAGAACATCTGGAGGGCCGCGTGTTTGAGATGCCTGCATTAGCTTCTCTCCCTCCCTCTTGTAGTTTATGTTTGCTTTTTTACAGAAATAATTGAATTGGGATAACCTACATGCAGTATTTTCAAATAAAATGTTTACAGCTTTAGCACGTGACAGTGCTATTGGTATATGTTTAAAGAGTGTTGTTTGAGTTTATCCACACGATGGTTGTGAATATATCCAGGGCTAAGATATGGATGATACATCCATCCTCTGGGGTACCCATGCCCACGCGTTTTTTTATACAGCCAATAACTAATAATTCAATATGTAGACCAATGAAACTATAGTAGAGGAGGGCACATGTTCATGGTTGGTTCTAAGATGTAGCCTCGTAGCCAGAAACAGAAGACATCCTACAAGACCTCTTCAATACTTGCTTAACAGAACGGACACTAGGATGAGTCTTGACACCTCAATCAAAGCATATAGTACCAAATTCTGCTGAAGAATCTTTGGTACTTGCAAGACTATCCTACGTGCACTGTTCCTGGTATCTGCCATTAAAATATGACCGTAACAACGTCATTCTCAAAAGGGCTAGATTTTTATGGCATCCAAAACCAGCTGCCGAAAGTGTCTTCTTTCAAATACCCTGAAGCACCCTAATACTTCCCTCTGGCTTCAAATCATTAAGATCAATGCATGAATCTGGCTGGGGACATGGTGACTCAGTGGGCTAGAGTTCTGAAACTGTGAACTGAAAAGTCAGTAGCTTGTTGTTTCGAATCCTGTGTGCTGCGCAGTGGAGTGAGCCTCTAGTCCCAACTCCTGCCAACCTAGGCAGTTCAAAAGCATGCTAATGTGGGTAGATAAATAGGTACTGCTGTAAAAAGCGGGAAGATAACAGTGTTCCATGTGCAGAAATGCATTCAGCCATGCCGACCACATGACCACGGACTTGCATGACACTGGCTCTGGCTTAAAAACATAGATCTGGAGCATCACCCATAGAGTTGGATATGACTAGCACGCATGTGCAAGGGGAACCTTTACCTTTACCTATATGAATCTGGCTAAGTTAGATAACATTGAATTGTTTATGGCGTATAATTATCACACAAACTGTGTCATAGTGGGCTGGACGAGGGGGTGGATATTCCTGGACGAGCTTAGTTATAGGACATCCTGTATCATACCATATAGGTAATAAATTGTATATTCTTTGAAACGATGCTGTCTTATGCTTTGTAATTTAAAGTCTCTCTTTCTAGACTATCTATGATCTTTCCCTATGAACCTTTGTTTTTTTATTATTATGAACATTGGGAGGAAAACGTCCTTTTGGCTTCTGTTGAAAAATCTATGGAGGGATCAGCTCAATGTATCGCAGTGAGACCTGGGAGGAGCCTCCAAAATGGCCCCCAACATGGCTCTGGTGCTGACGGAATGCCCCCTCCTTGCTTAAGGTCACTGACGCTTATTCCTGAAAGCACTGATTTTTAGGGTCAGATCAGATAAGCTTTTCAATTATATCGGAGTTCATCTGGATATCAAGGGTACAAGCATTTTCATTGTTTAAATGCTTCATCCTTCTCCAAAGACTGAGAATAAACCCGCGTATCACTCATGGTAAAATAAATCTCAAGTTACTTTTCGCAAGTGAAAATAAATTAAATCCAGCCAACATTAGCATGCCTAATTCTTGCAGGTTGAGTCATTTATATTGCTTTTATGTTCCATTTACATAAATGCAATTCAAAATTGTTGAAAACATGTGGCCTTATTAGTCTAAGATTAACATGACTTCAGTGATACAAGAAATCTAAATGCCCATGAGAAATTGCAGGATTAAATGATTTTGACGGAAATCCATTCTTGCTGCCAAGGAAAGCTGCAGGTACAATTGTTTAAAGAATGTATAAATCCTCCCAATTTTTTATGGCTACAAAAAGAGCAGTAGGCAAAATATGATTAAACTTAAGACATGTTTCAAAACTCAGGAGCATACAAGTAAAATATATACTTTAAGAATAATAATAAAAAATGATTTTTTTAAAAAAAATTGCATTCTGACAATACAAAAGTGAAAGGGTGCAACCAAAAAGCAGAGAATATACTATATTTATCCTATCAAATATCAGAATTAATAAAAGTAAAATACTACATATGAATGGAAATTTTATTCGTTTGCCTTTTAGCAACACATGGAAAAAAAGACCAGGCTTTTCCTGCAATGCTCTGATATGACAGTGTGAAAACTATAGAGCACCAAGTACTGTACGGAATCCAGGATATGTGCAAATAGAATAGTAAGCTACTTAGTATTGCTACAATATTAAAAGTTTAGCAGAAGGGCTACTGGTCAAGCAAAGCCTTCGTAAGGGTCCAGAATGGCAGCTTTTACACTCCCTTTAATTTCTCTCTTTCTATTTAATTTCTATTTCAAATGTTGACATTACTATCTCTATTAATAAAGAGGCAAAGTTGTCCGTGCCAAAAGGAAGTTCACACCTGTGTGATTGGTCCATAAAGGGGTGAACTTCCTTGCAGCACAGACGCCTGTGGCGCCGGAACAGCCTGGCTTGTGCGGGGAGGGGAGAGGGGGAAAGATGGGGGTTCTTGCAGCGGCGGAGCACCCAGCCCAGCCATGAGAAGGGGGAGGGAGGAAGACTGTGGGGGGTGACCATTGTGGCGGAGGACCCCGCCCAGTTATCAGGGAGGGGGGAGACGGGGCGCCCATGGTGGCAGAGCGCCCAGCCCGGCCATGGGAGGAGACGGGAGTGCGCAACTGGGAGGGGTGCACCCACCACAGCCAAGCGCCCCGCCCGGCCATCAGGGAGGGGACAGGAAAGACCGGGAGGGGCACACCCACCGCAGCTGAGTGCCCCGCCAGGCCATCAGGGAGGAGAGGGAAGATCAGGAAGGGTGCACCCACCGTGG
>JAIOUR011603167.1:0-11844 GCA_020711275.1 Calotes versicolor
TTTTTAATAGTTCCAGAAAATGCATGATTCCAGAAGTTCTCTCTGAAAGGCCTTCCCTTTCCTGCTTCTTTCAGTCTGAGCCAATCCCATGCTTTGAGGGTTAAATGTTATGAAGACTAGAAATGTTTGTGAAAAATGAAATATTTCCACCACCCAACTACAAAGAAGATCTAGTTTCCAATCCCGTTCTTCTCCATTACCTAGATAACAATTACCCCTAGCCATTAACACTGGGCTGTCTCTTATAATCTTTTATTGAGTGCTAGTGATTTATCCAAGTGCTCCAAAAAATATAAAACAGAAGGCTTAGAACATCAGATGCCAAACCTTATGGCTACAAAAGCTGTATTATTTGTGCCTGCAGATAAAATAGTAGTTGCCTGGACATGAGGAATCCGTTAGTTCTGTTTCAAACCCATGTCTTGCTTTTTCATCAGCTTTCTTTGACATGGGCATTAACAGGAAAAGTATGTAACATTATTTAGTGGCAATGGTGTCCATTCCTGAAAGTTGTAACTTAGTGTAATTTGTGTGCAGCCACAGGTGCAATTTGAAAAATTAAAATTACCACAAACATGGGATACAGTCCATTAATGGGTGACTATTTTCAAATATTCTTGATGCCAGTGAGTGAGCAAACACACACACACACACACACACACATGCACACACGCACACACGCGCACACACACACACACACACACACACACAGAGAGAGAAGAGTTACGTAGATGCTCAATCTTGGAAGCTAGTACTATTTAATGAATTAACTAACGACTTTAAATGTTTAATGTCCTGTGCATTATGCCCATTGTCGTTAATTGCAGTGGTGACAATAGTAGTTGCGGTATTGCAATTCTCTCCAGCCCTTACACGTTTTTAAAGGCTTTCTATTTTGCTCTGTATATATCTGCATATTGATGAACACCGAAGCAGATGCAAGAAAGGAAATATATACTTTCCTTTTTTAAAAAAAAAAGAAAACTTTTTTTAGGATGAGAAAATACTTAATAGGAATGAAGCAAAGGAAGAAATCAAACCAGCTGCTGACACAGCTGTTTCTTTTCTTGTCTAATTCAGCTCAGTATAAAGGTACCATATGCTGCTTAAAACGACGATGGGGAAGATGAAATAATTTAAGAGAATAACAAGAAAATACATGAATTGTCAGCATTCTGTCAGGTTTAAAGAATGAAACAGACAGGTGTAGTATTGACATGTTTAGCTTTGTGTTGCGTTAGCAGTTTGGGCGAGAACAATTCCTTGACATGTGCCGAAGTGATGTGAGAACATTCTCTGTGTTGCAGACGTTGGAGAAGATGCCGGAAGATCGGCCGGAGTCCAGCAGCCGGCCTTACTGAGAGACAGAAGCCTCGGGTCTGCCATGAAAGACTGCCCTTATTGTGGGAAAACATTCCGGACCTCGCACCACTTAAAGGTTCACTTGAGGATACACACAGGTGAGGTCTTCTTCTAGAGCAATGGCTGTTTTCTAGGAGTGAAAGCAGTTCACGCCGGGGGCCACCTGGAAGCCTTTTGGACTCATAGACTGAACTGCGAACCAAGGTGTGACCTCTAGTGGCGATGTCACATGCCATACGATCCATTAGATAGCCAATGACTGCTTTAGAATGCCTACTGTATGTCCTTCCAACATCATAGGAATGGAAACACTGGCCTAATTTACAAATGTGTAAAGTGCCTCTGCAATATTATAAACATTTTCATGAGATTAGATTCTAATTTAGAAATGTCCATGTGTAATAGAGGAGAGTTTCTCGTTAAACAGGAAAGGGGAAAAATCTGAAGGCTATTGCAGGTGTGCTCAAAGTAAAAGAAACCTTTTTGGAGATATACTTACGGAGTAGCTCAGAGACCCTTTGTATATGCTTTCTTCTAGCATCAAGGAGCTGGGTGAAATGGTTTATAAGAAAAGAGGTTCTTGTTGACATCAATGAGAGGGGCAAATGTGAAATTATTATTATTTATTATTGTTTATTTGATTTGTATTCCGCACTATCTAGACCAAGGTCTACTCTAGGCGGATTACAGAAATTAAAATGCCAATAACAGTAACCAACAGCTAAAACAATAGATAAAAAACAATATATAAAACAAACACATAGCAAACTCAGAATAAGCACAGCAGCACCTGGGGAGGAGGGAAACAATTAAGAAATGCTGTGTTGGCTCACATTTGATGCTATATAAATGGCAGGTGTGGGCTAAATGGCTAGGAAAGAAGTGCCCAGTTTCTGTACTGCATTAATAGATGCACAACAAATATGTGTTGATTTGTAAAAGTGAAGGGGAGCTTCAGATTCATGTTTACGCCTCATTCAGAGCTGAATCGAGCCGATATAGGTAGATCCAGTTAGTCAAGGCCCATCAAATGGGAACTAACTTACAGCAACTCTGATAGGGCTTTCAAGGTACAGTATATACTCGAGTATAAGTCTAGTTTTTCAACCCATTTTTAAGGGCTGAAAAGCCCCCCGCGACTTATACTTGAGTCAGTAATAATAAGCCACCTGTGGGTTCTCCACTGGTTTTTTAAAGACAAAAATAGGTTCCTCGACTCGAATCGACTTATACTCGAGTATATACGGGTAAGTTAGATATTTAGGCAGTGGTTTTACCGGTTTCAGTGAGCTTCTAGGGGGAAACCCTTGTATCCAGAGCCTAGTCTGACACTAGGTCTGCTACACCACACTAGGGCAGATTCAAGAGACATCAGTATCAAACCAGGATTTCTCAAGGCAGTTGTTGTTGAGTCGCAGTCAATTCTGACGCTTCGCAACCTCATGGTCCACAGCACATCAGATCTTCCTATCCTCCACTGCTTATCAAAGTTTTTTTTAAATCTTCCAAGGCAGACTTAACCCAAATCTTCCCAGTCTTGACTAATACATTTCTTATATTTAATATGATAGCTGAAATCCTGTCCCTTAGCACAGTATAACAACTTGAGTAAGCCCATTAAATCAATTGAACCTACACAGGTGATGACTCAACCAGGCTGCACTGATTCAATGGGCATACTCTAATTTCAATTTATTACATTAAGAAGCAGGATATCATTGTCTATATGCAGTATATAAATAATTGTATATAATACTGTCACTAGACTTAAAGTGGACATTTTGTTTGGTGAACACAATGGGTTGTGCATTCAGAATATCTTAATTACAATTTATGGGAGATAAATATGTTCCAGTAGTCCTTCTCTATATAATTGGGTTTGATAACTTGCTGGAAAAAGATTATCTCAGGGAAAAAAGCATATCATTAAAAATAAGAACCAATTCATAGAGTTGTGGAGTCCGTACACACAGTATGTACAAACTGTTCTAAAAGAGCAATAATGTTGAAAGGAATAAAGATCAATTACCTTTAAGCAAAGAATTAAGAACTATAAAATAATGAAACCACACTGTAAATATTCATAATCAGTGAAGTCATATCACCAATTATTAAAAGGAGGGTTTTTTTAAAAAAAAATCAACATATGTATTCACTAGAAATGACTTGACAGGCACAAATAATTGAGCATACACTAGTTTGGTGAATTCATAGTTTTCCAGAGTAAAAAATGCTAAATTTCTTGCAATATGTTTTGTCTTTATTAGAAATTTGGCCAGTATGTCACACAAGTGATTAAAACCAATGTTTTTCTGTCTCTACACTACATTAACTCAGGCTGGTGTTTTTGGTACTCCCAGCACCTGTTTGTTGGAAAGGTACTCAAGCATTTAAGCAAAAGTCAAGTTCTTGTAAACACCTGGTGTTTGAAAGGCTATGGCTTGGATGACTTTTTCCTTAACCCATAGTTAAGATTTAGATTATCAACTATAGTCAGCAGTGAATCTGCTGATTGTTTGTAAAGCTTAGAAATGAACCGTCCCAACAAGATAATTTTTCAACTTTGCCACTTTCCAATGTAGATAAAAGCTTGCAACTATATTTATGTAAGCTCAAGTAAGTAGAGGGTTTTTTTTTGCCTACTTTTGTAATTTATATTTGGAAAGTTCTTCTATATACAAGGTGCCACACTTTTCCAAACCTTAAACCATGTTCCCACATAAAAAATAAACGACTAAGCAATTATTATGCAGTAATAACAAAACAGTGCCCAGAGCTCTTCATATACACTTCCTTGTCTTTTATCATTCCCTCTCCCTGTTTTGACTGCCCGCTCCTTTTCCTTTATTGTTATCATCATTTTAACTCTTTAGTTTAGGAATGTGAATGGTTGGTTTGGCACGCCCTCCCCTCCACACACATGCACCTTACTCTTCAACAAGACTCACATGAGCTGAAGAGCAAAGTCGCAGGTGAAGTTCCAGCCCTTGTTACTGTTCTATGCACACATCTGAAAAGTGGACTGAGAAACTGAAGGGAAACTGTGGGATGCTCATGAGTGCAAAGTTGCATTAGAAAAAAATCAGTTCTACACCTACAAAAATCTGTTTTGTCTTTTATGATTTTCAGAAAGAGTTGGAGACAGGATGGGCTGTCTCGATAATTGAGGGAAAGGGCTCGGTGCTCGAAGAGGAGAGGAAGAGGTGTCATTGCATTTTTTAAATGCTTGTGTTTCAAAGTTGTGCTAAAAGGGCCTGTCTTTCATTTACAGTATGTGCATTTTTCCCAGAGAACCCATCCTTAACATTGTTCCACTTGCCTAATGACATCCCAAACTTTTGTTGAAAATAATTGATTGAATTTAAATTTCCTTAAAAGTTTAAGAGGTAATGTTACAGTATAAATTTCCAACCAAACACTAAGTAGGGAAATATCCATTAGTGAAATTAACTACAGTTTCTAGGTAGCTAACAATGTGGCGTATACAGTAGGGCATGGCTAATGAACACTGCAGTGGGTGATATTTCATTATACAAATTAATGCTCACATTTTAATGGGAAAGTCACATAATGAATCTCAGCTTCACTGACAGCAATTAGAGACACAGATTGTCCCCTTCTGGACAAGACACTGTTTAGCAATAAGCAGCTGTGTAAAAAGTCTTCAGGTTTGCAACATATATATGCTTTGGGGGAATTGGTGTACAGTTTATATTAATGTACTGAAGCTTTGGCGTTAAAGATCATCCATATTTATTCCTTCCAGTATTAACTATGTAAAGACGTGTAAAAGGACTAAATAAATATCCAAGGTAGGATTTAAATTCAATTAAATAGCTTTGGAAAAAAATTAAAACATTATCCTGTCCATTGCAGATGAGAACAGAAGGTAATATAAAATCAGGATGGGAGAATATAGAATAATCATATACCTTTTCTTTGTCTTCGGCTTCCGTCTTTCCCAGGCACAATAGCAAGGGAGCAAAGAGGCTCGGAATGCAACTGGTATTTCTGACAAACAGATGAACTATGTGGGGAGCATGTGCATGATCCAAAAATAATCCCACAGAACCTTTGATATTCCATTTGGTTTCAAAAGTGTGAAGTGAGTGATTAGAATGATAAAAGAAATTACTGAGTAGGAAGAGGCATAATAATGAACTAATTAAATTGTGCTGCAGTTCTTTTCTAAAATATCCACTCTGCCATTGATAAAATAGATTATCAATAACTGCTCCATTGATTAAATAGCATTTCCCTCCAAGTCCTGCATTTATATGAGGGTAGATTCACCAAGACACATTTCTTTGTGCTTTTAAATATCAGCAGTTCGAGATTTTGCTTAATGCCACTCCCAGGCGAAATCGGCCCCATATGCATTACAAGCAGAAAAAAAAAATCCAGGCTCGGTTGTCATTATTTCCAGATATGTTTGGAAAGATTGCTATTTAAAAGCTGGGAGAAATGCCGCAGTGTACTTACGCAGGAGGTGGTAGAAATGGGCACAAACCACTGGTTTAGCAGTTCGTGCTGGTTCGTTTAGCAGCTAATAGGTGTTTGGTGCTTCAAAACTGCCGGTTCCCTGCCTTGCTGTGCCTCTGGGTGGACATGAGGCTTTGAAACTTTGAAATCGGTTCAGCTGTAAATGAACCAGGACAAACCAATCAACTGGCAGTTCATGCCCATCTCTAGAATAGAGTAAATACATTTTAATATAATAGATATGGGGTCTTTTTGTGGGAGTTTGAGAGGCAACCTGTACAGAGACTAATAAGCAGATGAGCTACCATTCCCCTAACCCTGTGCATAAGCATCCTGCTGTCCTCCAGATGTTCTTGGACTGCAAGTCCCAGAAGTCCTTGCCAGCACAGCTAGTGGTGAAGGCTTCTGGGAGTAGTAGTCCAAGAACATGTGGAGGGCTCCAGGTTGCTTACCCCCCACTCTAACCTCTTGTACTTACCATGAGGTTTAGCTGCCCCAAGCCACTTCCTCTTTCTCTCATGCAGAGGAAGGAAGAGGAACTATTGTAAAGACATCTGTGAAGATTCTCAGTCATCCAGGTGAATTTGTCTGCAAGTTGATTCATGGCAACTGGAGTTCTGTTTTTCTTTGACAGACTGAAATGTTTCGCTGCTCACCTGAACAGCTTCATCAGTCTGAGAAAGTTAGTTGTGACTCCTTTATATACCTTACCTTGACCTCAGTCACCTTGATCTGAATGGGTTCTTGAGATGGACAGTGGCCTGAATGGAATTTCAGTAGGTTAAGTGGACAGTGGCATAAGGATGTGTCCAGTTGTACCCATACAACTCCCTTAGACCCATTAAGTATGAGTCATTAGCTGTGGCCTTACTGGTGGATGTGTGAAGTGTTTCTGGGAGTTGATGATAGTACAGCCTGATAAGTAGTAGAAAGATTATGTCTCGGCCCTCCACTTCTGTTGAGAGAGGGATTTTCCATACTTACATGTATGGCTTCTTTGACCTCTCTCCCAAACCACCTATCTTCTCTGTCTAGTATGTGTACATCCTCATCTTTGAAAGAGTGGTCTTTATCCTTCAAGAGGAGATGTACTGCCACCTGATGTGCTGTCAAGTGGAGTGGTCTTGAGATTTTGTCTCTCCTGTGTTGGGGCATTCTCCTGTTCAATGGCTGTTTTGTTTCTCCAGTGTAGAGGCCTGTACACTCTTCACTGCATTGGACTGCATATACCATATCGCTCCTTTTGTGTTTTGTTGTCAGGTCCTTTGGGTAGACGAGTCTTTGCCATGTTTGTGTGTTTGAAGTGAACAGCAATGTGGTGTTTGCCAAAAATCCTTTTAAGTTTATCTGACACCCCAGGCATGTAGGGAATGACAAGTTCTTCCTTTAGCTCTGGGTTTCAGGCTCAGCCATTGTTCTTCTGGGTTGGGATACCACCTTGTGGAAGGCCCATTTTGGATATCCACAGGCCTTAAGTGCTGTCCTCAGATGCCTGTCTTCCTTATCCTTGGCTTCTGTGGAGGTGAGAATGCTCTCTGCTCTATGTTTTAGGGTCCCGGTGACTCCTAATTTGTGTTGTACTGGGTGGTGGGAATCAAATAATAAGTACTGATCTGTGTGAGGCCTTTAATTTCTTTGCCAAAATCACCAGAATCTTTTGGGTGAAGTCCAAGATATTTGTAAGTCCCATTCCTAATGGTCAACAAAAGGTACAAAACCATTACCGTAATAAAACATATTGCGAAGCCATAAAAGAACAATGAAAAGTAGATTTTTACGGTCCATTTTCTGGTGCTGTTCTTGTAGACCACACCTCAATTGATGCTGATTCTGGTGATAATAATAGCAACAACAATTATCATCATCTCTTCTTTTCAATCAGTGAGCAAAAAGGGTTTGGCACATTTTTCCTGTTCTGTGTAAGCAGTAAATAAGGAGGTTAAATGAATATGATGTGTAAAGATGATGGTTTTTAACTAGAACATTGGTTACCAAAGTGGTCCATGGGAGACCAGACAAGGGTCCATGTTAGCGTGAAAAACAAATGGGGGTCCACCTGTTTTGGGAATATAGTAGAAATGTAGCAGCAAGGGGTCTACTGAAAACAGTAAGACTTTGAAAGTGGTCTATGGGAAAAAGTTTGGGAACCTATGAACTAGAAGAATGTATTGTCTCTAGGCAGCACTTCTCCTGCACTATGGGTGGTGAATCTTTGGTACTCCAGATGTTTTGAACTGCAATCCCAGAATTCCTAGCCTATCTTGCCAATGATAAAGGGCCATTACGTGTTGTGCCAAAAGTTCACCATTGTACATGGGCTGTTTTCATGACACATGGCTGTATCCGGCTAGCTCCAGTAGGCCTCACTATCCCGCCACTTTTACATTTTGTAATATGAACAGTTCATGGATGCCTTGGATCCTTTCTGAGGAGCGGGACAGAATAAGGATGTTTTAAATAAAATAAATAATAAAGATCAGTGGATATACTGATATTTAGAAGTATTTTAGTTTGGTTGGATCATATCGGATAGCCTTGTAAGATTATTTATCCTGTCCCTCAGGTGTGATAATTCTCCATTATAAACAGCAAACATACATAATTTCTGTATATATCCACTGATGCTTAGATCTAGTCTGGCCATATAATACTGTAATGCATAAGGTAGCAGTGGATGGGATTGTCATTTTTTAAAATTATATTAGCTTCTCTTTCATTGGCTCTTCCAGCTTTCTTCTGCATGCAACTGTATGTGTCAAGGGAGGTAGTCCCGGGGAACATACATTTATATGTATTGTCTCATGAAAAGGTTTTATATGTATCCTACACATTTGAGCACAAAGTGCCCATTTTATATGAGAGAAGGAAAAAGAAGAGGAGGAAAGGGGTTTCATTTGGGAGGGGGAGATAAAAAGTGATTGTTTTCCTTCATTGATCATTTGCCTTCAGTTCAACTTGACAGACTGGTTGCTTTCTGCGAGGGCAGATATAGCGGATGATAATAATTAACACCCTAATTCTGGCAGAATTACTGGGGCGATTATTACATGTGAATGATCTTTCTCAATATTTAAACGAAGGTATAAGCACACTATTAAGCAGAACCGATATCCTTGATGCTAAGGACGCAATTGAGATCTGTCAGGCGAATGCAGTACCCACTTCTAATTCAAACATGTTCTCAACTAGACTTGCAATGCATTAGCTACAACCTTCTACCTCCCACATATGCCCATCTGCTCTATTCCAGCATCATGTAGCAAGACTCAGGAGACCTGGTTTCAGATCCTAGAAGTGAATGACCTTAGGTTAGTTAATCTCTCAGCCTAATTTACGTCAGTTAGTAGATTTAAGGATAAAACAAGAAAGAGAGCCATGTATGCTGCTTTGAGAACAGAGAGGTGCAAATACAACAAATAAAATAGATTTTAAACAAAAGACAAAGCCACAGTAAATTTTGTCAGTCAAGATTCTGGCTCTAACCGCCATGACTTAGAAAAAGAAAAAAGAGAAATAAAAAATAAAGACACCACTGCAATAAGACATCTACCACGCACATATGAGCTATTTTTACATCCAAAAATCTCCTTCATCTTTTCTTGGGTGGGAGCATTGGTGCTAAAACTGGGCAACCTTCATGGCCCATCCCTAGTTTGCATTTATCTGCCTCTAAGGTATGTCTTCCTTAGACAAAGGATTCCTGTGGGACGTGGTGGCTAAGTGGACTAGAGCGCTGACTGCTGGCTGCAAAGTCAGCAAGATTGGCAGTCCGAATCCTGGGCGCTGCACAGCAGAGTGAGCTCCCGCTGCTAGTCCCAGCTCCTGCCAACCTAGCAGTTTGAAAGCATGCCAATGCAAGTAGATAAATAGATACCGCCATAAAAAGGGGAAAGTAACAGTGTTCCATGTGCCATGCCCGCACATGTTCATGGACTTGCAGAACACTGGCTCTTCAGCTTAAAAACAGAGATCAGCTCCTGCCCCTAGAGTGAGATATGACTTGCACACATGTTTGTGGGGACTTTACCTTTAAGGCAGGGATGTCCAAACTTTTTTGCACGGAGGGCCAGATTTGGTGAAGTGAACATGTGTGGGGGCCGGACGGCGTTCATAGCCTCCTCCAGGTGAGCCATCTTTCCAGAGGGGGCAGTGCTGTGCCCACTTCACAGTGGGTCAAAAGGGGGATTCTGGGAAGCCTCTCCCTATCCCTGCTCCATGGGAGGGTCATTCTGGCCTCCACTCACCTGCCCTCCTTTTTTCTGAGGGGAGGAGAAAATAAACTCAATTTCTCATTGGGATGAGTGACAGGCAGAGCCAGCAGGGAGAAGAGCCTGAGGGCCACTAAAATTTTGGAAAAGGGCCGCATTTGGCCCCCGGGCCGGACTTTGGACATGCCTGCTTTAAGGTTTGTCTGGCTGCCTGTAATGCAAGCCAAGCAGAAATGGAGAAAGCTGCTTTTTTGACAACTCCTGCCTTCATAACTACTGGCAATAGTAGCTTCCATGCAAGTCCTAGTACGTTGGTCAGGCAAAGAACTCCGATTGCTTCCAGGAGACACCCAAGTTTTATTTTTTGATTTGATGTGCAAAAAAGCAGCAAGGCAGACATGCTCACACACGTCCTCGCCATCATATGTTGCAAACAAAGAAGGCATCTTAAGCATCAAATTAGGACCGGTTTATGGACCAAGTTTAGGGAGATACCTCATCACAGTTGCCCCCTGTTCCCATCATGAGCTGCTGCCTGTGATTCAGATATTGATAATTCTACTACTACCATTGTGGCTGTCAGTTTCTAGAACTCAAGAGGCCTTGAAATCATTTAAACATTGTTCAGGATGGAGTCCTTATTCCTAGTTTTTGTTCCTGGCCAAGGGGAGAGACGTACACAAAGACTGAAGTATTTTCAGGGATCAATTCGCAGATGGTGAGCCTTGGTGTTTAGATCACTTCAGAGAAGGAAAGTGGGGGTTGGGAAACTTCCTTCTTGTTTAGGTTGCTTAGAGAAATAATTGCCTTTATTGACAGAGTACTATTAAAAGACGCTTCTAGGACTGTCAGGTTCCTGTCTGTTTCAAATGCCTATTCCAGCATTCAGGACTGCAAGAAATCCTTGATTGCTAACAAGTACTCAGTCTACATTTAAATTTGCAGTTATCTCGACATATTTTCCTTTCCGGAGGTATATGTGTGAATTCGGCAAATCTTTCACATCTACACCACCCAGAGTTTTTCTAAATCAGAAAGAGCCACACACGTTTAGCACTGAATTAGAAATATATATTTAATTCATGAAGATCATCTTATATGTTTTAGAACCCTATTTAAGGCAATCCTTACTCTGTTGAAAAGTGCTTATTGGAGGTAAATTACACATTTTACTATTGGAGCATTAGAGGTACCATTAGTGCAAATTTAAAGCAGTGCAAAAACTAGTAGATAATGTTAATTTCAAACACAGGAACTACATATATTTTGTACCTCTTTATTACTCGTTTTCTCTTTAATTTTTATTGACTACCTTTTATCTTAACTATATGTTCTTTACACAATGCAATTGCAATGCACTATAATGGTATTAATATTTTATAGAAACTGTATTTATAGTTCTTTATTTGGAAACCGTGCAGCAGGTCTGCAGATCTTTGAATCCTTCTGGAATGCTGCCCTCCAAATAATGATAAATTACTTGTGCAGAATGCCATTTGCTAATTATATCCATGATTTACTGCAGAGCAAGACTTAAATCATTCATTTCAGTCTTGCGTAACAGTGCCATAAAAATTTTTAGGTTTAAAAATGGTTTCCATGTGTATAATTTAAACAAATTTTGGTGCTATTGTATACAGAAAAACATTGTAGTCATCCATTTGTTACATACTTTGTCTCTCCCTCCTCACCCCTACCTCCTTTGTACTTTTAATGATCGCTGTGGTGGAATAGTTTTGCTTCATTTTCATAATCATAGCTTTTAATTCTACAGCAGTTTTAGCATATTAGG
>JAIOUR011604277.1:0-11825 GCA_020711275.1 Calotes versicolor
AAAAAAGTACACTTTCCAAACAAGGCATCTGACACTGAACTGGCACATGATGAATCCAACGAAGAATCCCACTTGGACAACTGATGCATTGCTTACCTAATAATTTGTCTTGAAATTTTCATATAGTTAAATGATAATTTCTCTCCTTATTTTTTTAATCTGAACAAGAACATCAAGTCCCATGGCTATCGATGTATCTGGTAAACTTAATCTATCTCAGTCAATGCATGGAATGATCAGCTAAAAAACAAGTCCTGGGAAACGCTGGAGACTTCTCAATTTATCAAAGCCTAGGTCTCCTTGGGTAGACCTCATGAAGGCTTATGGCATAAGGAAGTCATGAGATCTCAAGGGAAAGCCTGGCTGAATTGGACTAAATGTCAGTTCCATAGTTCATATGGTGACCAATCAGATGTCTTCGGAAAGCCCACAAGCAAGTAATCGAGACAGCAGTTTTCCCTCAACCTTGGTTGTCACATGCTCCCTAATACATATGCATGCCCTACTTTTATATAGAATAGACATCCAAGTCAAACATTTGGTGTTGAACAAAACATCGATATCCTTCCTGTACCAAGCCAAATTTACTAACTTATCTACAGTTCAGTAACAAAATCACTGAGATTTATTTAATATATTTTAGATTTATATACCGCTCCATCTTGCGACTTAAGCCACTCTGGGCAGTGAACAGTATATAATTCTGAGCAGGAACACTAAAAATATCCTTAAAGGAACAAAGGAGCAATATTCAATCTCTACCACTTGGACATTAGGAGCATGCCTTTATTTTATTTTACTACTGTGTATTTCACATATTGTTGATGGTATAGAGAGGATGCTATAGAGCAGAGGTCCCCAACCACTGGGTCGGGACCCACTACCAGGCCGGAGACTGGCAGGAACTGGGCCTCAGAGCCCACAGTATTCTATAGGCACACCATTAAAAAAAAGTTCCCTAGGCTGTGCATGCTTTAAAAAATGCTCCCTTGGGCCATGTGCACCATACCAAACACTACCCCAGGGCCACTTGCACCATAAAAATGCTCCCCCAGACTTCACACACTTTTTAAAAGGGTCTACTGGTCTGTGTGCACCCTGGAAAAGTGGACCATTGGGTTGCGGAGGGAAAAAGGTTGGGGGCCACAGCAATAGAGTGTTTTGAAAGCACCAAGAGCAAACTGCAAATCAAGAGAATAACTCACCAAGTCTCTGCCCCAACTGCCCAAAAACTGAGTAGACATGTACAGTAAAAACCCCAGAATTCGCTGGGGTTAGGTTCCGGAACCTGCTGCATAGTGCGGATGTGGTTTAAAAAAGGGCCATAACACATGTGCAATTACTCCCACATTGGGTGGGACCCCAGCGGCGGCAGCAGACAAGAGAAGAGCCTGCCAATGGCCGCGCCCAGCCTTCTAGGAGACTTGCCACCCACCGACAACTGTACTAGCTGCCTCCGTGCCAGCCTAGGGCTACTACCATTGACACTCCCACCAGTCAATGGGCCCCACAGACTGGAAAAACAAGGAATTTACTGAAAAAATATTGACTGGGTGGAAAACTGGAAAAGACTGAAACCGCAGTTAGTGAACCGCGACTTTGCGGGGGCTTATTGTATTTCCAATCTTGTTGTGGGACTGAGACATGAACTACTGTTTAGACCAGGCATCTCAAACATGCGGCCCTCCAGATATTTTTGAACTGCAACTCCCAGAAGCCTTCACCACTAGCTAAACTGGATAGTGCTGGCTAGGTCTTCTGGGAGTTGCAGCTCAAGAACATCTAGAGGACCACATGTTTGAGATGTCTGGTTTAGACACTTCATGCCCTCAGTATGGAAGTATGAATGAGGAACTCATGCCAGGAGATAGGTACTCTGGGAATCAGCTGACCACATGAGGAAGATAAAGAAGAACAAAACTTTCCACCTATAACAACAATCACTTAGGATGCATTTCTTCTTCTTTTATTTACATCAGCTGTACGAATTCTTCAAGAATTCCCAAGGTGGAAGCTAAAGTTGGATCATGCAGCTTGTAAGGTGAATCCTGGTCTAGGAGAGTTAAATGCAGAAGTCTGGAGGTGTGGGTCTGGAGGTATGGGTCTATAGGGTAGAACTCCGCAGAATTCTACCTGGGGGATACTTGGAGAATTCTGAGAGTTGCAGTAAAAAAAGTAATAACAAAATCCACCAAGAATGAATAGTATATTAATAATAATCATGTTGTCTGCTGCAACCACCAACAGTCTGAATGAAAACTATGCATTCATTCTTTCCCATTTTGCATGACAACATAACTAAGAAAAATACCTATAAGGTACAAAGCAAAACATCATCTATTTCTTGAAAATCACAACTCACATTTATACAAAATGGCAGTGTGTGCAAATTTAATTTTCTATCAGCAGTTAAGTGCTATCTAGTTCAATAAAAATAAACAAAGGTTGTACATTTCAGTTCTGCAAAACAATCATGTGCCTTTTTTTTGCATGTGCAAAACGATTATTCTTTGTAGTCAAGAAATGAATCTTAAAATCAGAAAGATATCAGATTGGAGTAAACCCTATGAAGAAGAAAAGGGTACCAGAATCTACATCATTTATAATTTATTCATGCAATAGCACATTGCATAAATATTCTTCTTCCATAAATAATTTCTGCCTCTGATTGTGCACCTGATGACACACCATTTTTGTTACATTTGCATGCAAATTAAACATTACTATTGCATTTGCATACAAATTAACCGATATAGTCTTTAACTAATGTTCGGTATTTTCTACATGTCTTAAGCTTTTAGAAACAATTCTGCTTTAGAGGTGTTGCATTCTTATACTAAAGGCTAACAACAGTAGTTCGTCAAGGAAACTACATAGCAACACATGTTTTTACTTATGCTTATCATTTTTCAGGAATTAACTCTGAACAAAATACTCAGAAACCAAAAGTCAGAGAAGAAAGGTGTGTACCGGCTTAAAATATTTTAAATAATGCCGGACAGAAGATACCAAATGTTAACATGTTGATCCTACTATATCTTTCTCTCTGGACAATGCTATGACCTTAATTTAGTTTAATTCTTCTGATAGATTATCATAAGGGTGAAAAGGATTTTCTAAGAGAGAATTCTCAGGATCTGACCAAACTACCTTTCCCAGAATTCCTTGGTAGGGGAACAGCAATAACATTGTAATGGTTATGTCAGTAGTATATACCGTATCTGCTCTGCAAACACGCACACACACATGCACACACAGACACACAGACACACACACACATACTCAAACAAACAAACAAACAGACAGACAGACAGACAGACAGACAGACAGACAGACAAATCAGCTATTCACAATTATAACTCTGTAACATGGGCCAAAAATAACTGGAGAGCATGAATTTTGTTGTTTCAAAACATGCATGTTATTGGTGTCAGAAATGAATGCATAACCCTTTCAGGCGAGCTGTGCTCTTTACTCATTATCTTTCCCACCAATCTTCTTCCTGCCTCTTAGACTTACAATTAGAGTAAGAAACAGTTCACCCAGTTGTCCCACACAATATATGAAATACTAACCACTCTCTATATCAAAGACAAAATTCCTTGGGCTGCATGGAAGATATGCTTGCCCATATGCAAAAACATAGATCTGTGCGCGTCTCTTGAAAATGCATGGAAGCATGATAAAAGCCCGGTAGCGCTTCCAATTGTTTCTGCAGGCTTGACCATAAGAACTTTCTGGAGAGTTTACTTTGCTGTTGATTACTTTTGCAATGAAGCCTCATAGATGTGATGAAAAGACAAGGTGACAAATTCAGCAGCAACAACAGAAACACGTCTAGATCTATCACTGATCTTTACCACACCCTCACCAACTGTGAGCCATAAATTACTGTTCCTTTTTTTCCAGCTGATGAAATTGGAATTGAACCATCTCTCCAAACAGAACAACTACCTAACAGGCTCTCTTTTTCACCTACAGCATATGTCTGAAATGGAGCTTGGAGAAGTTGAGGACAACATCAATGCTGCCTTAAAACTACTTGAATACTCAATTTCACCTGATTTTGAGAGCTAAGGGCCCCGCTGATCAGGAGATAATCCGAAAATAGTAGGAATCTCCAAATAGGGCTAAGTAAGACTCCTATCCTGGAAGTGTACTGCCAGTTAGCATTAACTATACCAGCTGAGATGGAGTGATGGTTTGACTCAATTTAAGTTACCTCCCCATGTTCTTATTATCCTCATCAAGTGCTGAGCTGGAATGGCCCTTATGAATCACTGAGTCCACCTGCTGTCCAGGAGACATAGTAAGGAATTGAATTTCCAATCTCTGGGCTCACAATCAGATAAGCTATGCTTGTTGGCAAAACCTTAAAGTAATTTTTTCCATTACAAATCCACATACTGTCATGTAAATGAAAAAAGACAACCACTATGTTCACAGAAAAGTATTAAGTCATACAACTGTAGTAAATTGTATTTTCCCCAGTAGGTCTAAATATTGCGACCACTCAGTACATTGGGAAGTGGGATAGGGTGGATGAAGTGAACTGTCTACATCACTCAACTTACATAAAAGAGAGGAAGGAGTGGACTGGGAGGGCCCAGATTCATGCATGTGGTTCTGTGAATTTGTAACTTTCTTGGACTTTGCCGCCGAATTGATGGAAAGAAACACAACATATGAACAAACAAAGATGAGGAGGTAGAATATGATCAGAGTCCTCAGGAGACACTGGCAGCAGGAGCGGCCGCTGGGACACAACAAAGATGGCGACCGGGAAGATGAAGCAATGGGAGAAGAGGAATGGTGAGGAGAACATGAAACCTCCATATCCCTCTCCTTTCTGAGAGCTGCACATGGGGCATGGAGATGCAAAGGAAAAGGAAAAAAACAGAAGCCAAAACAAAAACAAAAATGATAATTTAATCACACACAACAAATGAACATCTCTGAGAATTGCAACACCAGCAAGGGCTCATTATTGGAAAAGAGACTGATCCTCAAAGATGAAAGGGATTCATCACAATGTATCTTCTGTTCAGATACCAGTGTGGAATGAGATATCTTTAACCCCCTTGAAAGTATTCTGCTTATATACCACTCTATTACACTTAAAGTGGTCTTTGAGCAGTTTACAATTTAATTTAGCAGGCTACACATTGCCCATGCCCCCAGAGCAAGCTGGGTGCTCATTTTATTGACCTCGGAAGGATGGAAAGCTTGAGCTGGCTAGCCTGGGAATTGAACCCCAGGTCGTGAGCACAGTTTCTGCTGTAGTTCAGTATTTAACCACTGCGCCACAAGGCTCCGTGTAGTGGTATACAGTGGCATGCACTATAGAGGCTCCTATAGTGGTATGTGGCACTCTTTACAATAATAATTGTTTATTTGTGGTCACAGACCCAATAAAGCATTCTTTACTGAGATACATTAATACAGTACATTGTTTAAGAAAGTACTCTGCATATCTTAAATCAGTTTGTTTTTAACTTTTTGGTTCACTTGCACTTAATGGAGATATTCTAAATATAGAATATAGCTTGTATTCACAAGACATCTGCTATGCTGATTCATACATCCTCAAAACAGTCCTGCATAATTCAATAAGAATACTCCGGATTATGTGTGCTGTTGATTAGAATGTTTGGCTGTTCTTTAAGTATTATGCTCAAGGATATATAGATATTGCATAACTTTGGAACTGCCAAATGTGTTATCTTGTACTAAGTTACCTAGCTAAGTGCAGAATTTTCCTTTTCAAGCCTTAGCAGGGGCTCCTTGTGACCCTCACCAGTTATGAGCCATAGAAAGAGATAACTGAGATAGGTCATACTGTACATGGCAAAGTGTTGCAATCTGGTACCTTAAGATGTCAAAGAGATTCTCATTCATTTTCTCCTGTGACTGCTACATTTTCTTTGGTGAATCAAGCATCGCTTTACGTATAAAATGAGACACCATCTCTCAGTTTGCCACCTGTGTGAGCACTAATGATCATACGCTCCTTATCGAGTTGTGTGCTGTGCTCAGTATGCACAGAGTAAGGATGTAAGCTCTTTTTCCCATATCCACAAAGACACCGAAAATGGCAGCAGTGAAACAATAATCTTATATAGTCTTCCAAAAATCATTTTATAGTCTTCCAATAATTATTTTAATGAGAACATTCAAAAAGGCCAATATTAGTAATAATAATTAGAATAAACAATCTGTTTGTTTGTTTATTCTAAATAAGCACTCCATGAAAAAATGTTGCTCTATGTCCCAAACCACCTGTGTCAGTCAGCTGTGTACTGATTCTTATCTTCAAATTGTTAAGTTTCTTCCTTCAAAGTAGAATACAGAAACAGTTGTGAAGGCTATTGGTGATAACACGAAGGGATGGTTGACTACTTTTCTCCTCCTTATTTAGCTGCGCAATTGCTTTATCAACTTCCTTCTTACCAATAGGGAATGTTCCAATGGAGGTAAATTCTGCACTTTGAAAACCATGTGGTATCATCTCATTCTACACCTGAAAATGTGAGCTTATTGAATCAGGAAATAACCTTGTTTATACAAGAGAAATTATGCCATAAGCCAACCAATGGAGATTTATTGGCCGAAATCCTATTGCCTTACACAGTACACTACAGCAGGCCCAATGATTTGGCAAATCAACTCGCCCATAAATTCTACAGATTCAATGGGTTTATTCAAGTTGCAAATTACTATGCCAATTCAACCAGTGGCATTCATAATTGTTTTGAAAAGAAAACCAACACACTGGCATCTGAACAGATTTTTCTTCTCTGAAAAGGTGTTGGGATGGGGGAAGTCATAGTGAAAAGATACGATTTGAAACAGAAAAGTGAACAATCTATCTAGGATCACAGACATAATAATTTACAATTAATCAAGACTGGCCATTCATTTTTACTCTTTTTTTTTTTGAGAGAGAGAGAGAGAGAGAGAGAGAGAGAGAGATCAATTGAAATGATATTCTCTCCCTGTGTGGATCTCAGATGTCATGACTAGTTACCAAATTTTACCTACAATATCTAGTCATCCATATTGTCTAAATCTTGGACATTCTGTGGTTTGGAGGCAAGATGCATGTATCATGGAGTGGGAAAACAGCTGTGATTCAATATTATCTCCAAATATACTATATGGAATATAAATTAAATACAGCTGTTTCAAGGAGAAACTTCTCCATATAGTTCTCACTCAGGGAAGACTGTGTATATATCACTAAGTAGACAGAAGATCTGATGATTCACCTTCTCTAAGCAATACAAAAACATGAGAGCTAGTCAAATTGTACAACCACATTTCTCTGTGATTATAAATAAATTCCATACTGAATGAATTAACCCTGCATAACTAAATATGTTGAGAAATTACACAAGGCACTATCCTGATGAGCTTTAATTTGCATCATACCTTTCACATCTTCATCCTCAATAGTTGTGTTAGAGCTTTCTGTGGATTCCTGTTGAAAAGTATAAGAAATTAATCAGATGATCCCCGTTCTTAATCTCTCACTTCAGATTGACAAATATGATTGTATATGTCATGCAAAGCTTAGAGACAGGCCATGTGACTGCAACGCACAAAGAACCACAGAGAATGACTGCTTCTACCTGAAACAGAATATTAAGCGGACTCATCCAGTTTTGAAAGGAATATTTAAAGAGACATCAATTCCTGTTGTTTTTATCGCCACAGGAATGTAAGGGGAAATGACTTAAAAGGGACTGGCTTGATTTCTTTAACTCTACGAAAAAAATAGATAAGCAATGATGAATTATATCAGCTGACCATCAGAACTAGCCATTTCATGCCTGGCAAATATAATGCGTGGGAAAATAGGGCATATAGAAAAGGATGAATTTGCATCCTTATCCAGAGGAGATAGAAGAGGCTATATTTCAATTTAGTACGTTTTTAAAAATGCCAATCTGTAGTTTCCTATTGATATTGACAGGATCCAAAGAACTATGGAACCATAAGGTTTCCATGTACAACAGATGCTGACTAGAAATGGGAATGAATTTAAAAGTGAATTGCAATTTCATTCAAAAGCTACTAGTTCACTGATTTATATGAATAGGAATCCATAGCTGCAACAGACACGAATTGATGAATTTTTATTGGTTTTTTTATTCATCAATTTGTTGGGCTATAAAATGTCCCCCAAAGCACCTAGGGACACCAACTTTGGAAGGAAGCTTCCCCCAACACTTATCTACAACTGTTTCAGGTTTGGAGAAGATTGGATTTCTGATGTCCCAAGATATGCAGTCCCAATGGGTGCCACCCAGGAAAGTTACCAGGTACCTAGAGACAGGGGCAAAAGTAGGGAGGGCAAGACCATGGACAGCACCATACGTTCCCATAGACTTCAATGAAAATGTATGGTGCTATGCATGGTCTCCCCCCCCCCCAGTTTCACCCCGACTAGAGATACCAAACCTGCAGAGACACCTACTTAGACTCTCTTCTGCAATACCTTCAGGTTTGGTGAAAATTGGGTATTTTCAAGCCAGTTGCCAAACAGCACTTTTCTAGGGGAGGCACTTTGTGGGTGTTTAACTCAGATGTCTGAAACCCAGTCTTCAGCAACTTGGAGGAGAGAGTTGAGGGAAAGGCCTCCTGCCATTCTGGTGCATCTAGGTTCCTGTGTGTGTGTGTGTGTGTGTGCATATCTTGGATATCTGAAGCCCAAACTCCACCAAACGTCCTAGACTTGTAGAGGAGAGTCAGGGGAAGATTTCCTGTCACTTATGTCTCTCTAGGTCAAGTGAGGTACATTTTACAGGATTTTAACTTTGAAAAGCAAATCAACAAATCGATTTGTCATTCATCAAAAAATTAGTAAATTTGTAATTTGTGAATTTGTCAACCCTGATGAATTATGAATCAAGATGAATCACAATTTTTCTGATTCATCCCCAAATCTAGTGCTGACTTTATGATTACTGAATAGAACCAGTCCTTCCTTCCCCATGCCACCTAACAAGGCTCTTTTGTAATGGGAAGGGGAGACTTTAATGGAGGTTAATGATACAGCATGGCAGCTGGCTGTTCAAAAAAAAATGGCTGAAATTCCATTGGCTGAATGTTGCCTATACAAGGGCAATGACATGACCAGCAGGATGTCATCATCACCTGTAAAATGTATAATCCTTGCAGAAGTATGCTGATAACTTGACCTTCAGGGTAACACCACCCTGTTCTGTGTAAATAATCCTACTGTATTTATTGTAATTCCTTTACTTATGTGAGAGCCACAGTATGGAAGGAAGTAGTTGTGAGATTTTGGTGCAATCAATATTCATTCCATTTTGTGGCTTCCACTTGATGAAACATTAGAAAGATCATAGCAGGAAGTTTTCACTTATGGCGAATCAAACTCTGCTTGTGACATCATCACCCTTCTATTGATGTACATTACACAACTGAGTTTCAGCCAATAAACAGGGGGAAGGGAGAATCAAAGGTTTGACAATATATTCTTAAGAATACAATTGCTGTTATGGGGGCAGGTTTATGACAGAACTTTGGAGTTGGTATTTTGGATAATAATTCCCACATTTATCATAATACGGTTAGGGTGCCAAAAGAGTGGGCCTATGGGCCCAGAAGAAGAAGTATACACATCAAATCAAATCAAATCAAATCAAATCAATAAATAAATAGCTGTGGGACTCTGGGAATTGTCCAAAATTATCCTTCCAAAGCTCTTGACAAATGATACAGCCTCAGTACTGAAGCTAAGAAAGTCTGTTCTGGTACATTCCAGGGGAAGTGTATTAACTTGAGCAATATTAAGTAAAGGTCAGGTATAAAATAAAATAAAATCAGATTTTGCTCTTTGGATCCAAGCACCTGCTTTTCTCTTAAAAGAAACCAATCATTTTTTTTTCTTTCTTAAAAATCCCAGTAAATCACTTCGGACGTTTACAGATAATCAAGATGCTTTTGGTATTTTTCTTTGCTTGCTGTTGTTTTTTTTTAAATTTCTGCAGATATGTTGTTTTCTGCCAGTTTATAAATTACTTGTTCATCAGGTAGCTGTTTTCAGTAACCCACTGCAGTGTCAAACATCTCTGACAGCTGTTAAGAGTTTTATGCACTACAAATAGCAAAAATGAATTTGTCTACAAAGGTAAAAGGACACTGTCAAGACCAAAAAAAAGAGTTCAGACTCTGTTGAATTTTGTGTTAACAGTTCAAAGAAAAGAAAACAAAATTGAAATAACCTAGTAATGAATGTCAATTCGAATAAAAATAATAAAAAATAAATAAAGGCTATCTTCAGGTTCAAGTCTTCTTCCTTTTTCTTATATGAATCACAAATAATTAAAAAAATCTTTAGTCAGCTACTAAATCATTATAGGCTAACAATTATTCTGAACTCTTATTTCAAGACAACTCCATTTTTCCTTTCCTTTCCTTTTTCATGGCTTAATAATACAGAAGCATTCATACTGGAAAAATGCTAAATCCTTGATAGTGTCCTTTTATTGTATTTTAATCCCACAAGACTGATTAAAATTAGTATTTCAAAGGCTGAATGTAATGCCAACAGTTTTTTTAAAGGACAAGATGTATGCAGATTAATGAATATATGTATGTATATATATACATATGTCAATAAGTGTACACAATTCAAAAATCTGCCAAACCACCCACAATAAACCATCATGCTCTGTCTAGTGTTAGACTAGTCACAGATGTTATCATGCTTCAGAGATCATGTAGCACGCTCTTTAAAATGTTCACGAGATTCACATATACAGTATACAAGCAAAATAAATTCCATGCATCACCTCACAAGCCAACTCCATGGAAGCATCCATTTTGCTCATCATGCTAAAAAGCTTTTGTTTGTTAGTTTGTTAAGTGATGCACCTTAACAGCAATTTCCCCTACAAGTGACTTTTTATTTTCATGTTGATTGTTTTAGTTTCAAGGCAACAGATTAATTTTCAGTACTTATAATTATAACGGAAAAAATATCATCTAGTCTTATCAAAGGCACTATAGTACTTCATCTCATTTGATCTGTGCAGTCCACTTAAAATCTTGACATTAGTGAAAATGTAGGCACTAAATCACATATTAAACACAACAGAAAAAGCGAAATATGGTTCATGAGCAAGTAGTAGCAATGTAAATGTCACAAACCACCTTACCAATATAAACAAGAGACTGCAAAACAAATATGAGTATGAGCTGGAGATCTATTACAGTAAGCTGGGATACAACCTTGAGGAAGTCTTTTTGTGGTAACATAACTGCTCAAGTAGTATCCACAAACAAATGTAGTTAGCGACTCGTAATTATATTAGACAAATCGAATAAGAACACTAGTGTCTGAACATTTAGAGACATATTCTCTAATTAGTGGATTATGAAGCACTAATTTAGTGTTCTCTAATCCAGGGATAGGCAACTTGTTCAAGCTAGATGAGAAATTTTATTGGCAGTCTCATTTCCAAATATAATCCTGATGCCACCAGAAATGGCTAGAAAATGCCTTATTTCCTTCCCCACATCTCCAAATGAAAGCTAATTGTAAGATCAGAGCAACACCTTAGAAACGGTGCTTCAACAGTTGCTTATTCCCTTTCCACGTCCATGCAGGGAGACACCATTTGAGAATAAATCCAATCCAACACACATAGCCATCATAAACAACAGATTAAAAGAATATATATATATATATATATATATATATATATATATATATATATATATATATATATATATATATATATATATATATATATATATATATATATATATATATATATATATATATATATATA
>JAIOUR011605388.1:0-11831 GCA_020711275.1 Calotes versicolor
CTTGCTGACTCATTTTCTATACACTTCCTAATGATACCTAGCATTGAGTTTACTTTTTTTTCACCATTGTGACACACTGGGTTGACACTTTCATTGAGCTGTCCACAGAACACCAAGATCCCTTTCCTGGTTTGTTGCAGAGAGTTCCAAACATCAGTTTATAATTGTAATTGATTCCCCCCAAAAAACATGCATTGGTGTACACTTGCTAATGCTGAAGCTCATTTGTCAATGGTTTGCCCACTTGTCCATTGTCAAGAGATTCCTCTGGAGGTAATCACCATCTCTCTCAGTTTTTACTACCCTATTTAATTTAGTGTCGTTGGCAAATTTAGCTAGCTTACTATTTACTCCTACTTCTAAATCATTTATGAAGATGTTAAAAAGCAGGAGTCCCAGTAATGAACCTTAGGGAACCCCACTCTTTACCTCCCTCCACTTGGAGAAGTGTCCATTCAGTGCTACCCTCTGTTTCCTGTCTCTTGGCCAATTGCTGATCCAGGACAAGACCTGTCTCTTTATTGCACGACTGGCAAGTTTATTCAAGAACCTTTGTTGCGGGACCTTGTCAAAAGCTTTATGAAAGTCCATATAAACAATGTCAATTGGATCTCCCTTATTCACATGTTTGTTGACACTCTCAAAAAATTACAAAAGATTAGTGAGGCATGATTTGCCTTCGCAAAAGCCATGCTGACTCACCTTCAACAGCACCGTCTCTTCTACGTGCCTATTAATTTTATCTTTTAGGATGGTTTCCATCACTTTACCTGGGACACATGTCAAACTGACCAGTCAGTAATTTCCTGGATCAGCTCTGGATCCTTTTTTGAAGATTGGTGTTACATTTGCTACCTTCCAGTCATCAGTCACAAAGCCTCATTTGAGGGAAAGATTAAATATTTTAACTAGAACATCAGCAATTTCATCTTTAAGTATCTTGAGAACTCATGAATGTATGCCACTTGGTCTTGGTGATTTGTTGGCATTTATTTTAACCTCCCTGGTTATTTATATCTGGCTTAATTCTTTGGTATTCCTCCCTACAAAGATAGGCTCTGTTTTGGACATGTGGCCTGTCTTCTTCAGTGAATACTGTAGCAAAGAATTCATTGAGTCTCTCTGCAATCTGTTTCCTCTTTAATGTTCCCTTGCCTTCTGTTGTCATCTAATGATCCAATGGCCTTCCTAGTTGGGTTCTTACTTATTTTAAGACATCATTGGAATTTCTTTGCTTTTTTTCCCCGCTACACACTCCTCAAAGTCATGCTTTGCTTTCCTGATTGTTGCCATGCATTTGTTCTGCCAGAATGTATGTTTCTGCCTGTTGTCCTCATTTGGACAAACCTTCCATCTTCTAAATGAGTTTTTCTTGCTGAAAAAAATGCTTTATTAGCACACACACATATTTTACAGCTTGAAAGTCATTCTGTTATTTTAGGAGCATAAGATAAGATTATGGACAATTTGATTTGGCATAAAATTATCATAACTAGCATATTAAAATGTAGTGTATCCAAGCAATTATTAGAAACAATTTATTTTTAAAATAATATTTGTTTGTAATTGTAATAAATGGAGTAGCAATCTCCTGAACACTTTACTAGTTTATTTGGAACATGCAAACCTCTACAAAACAATGTTTAAAATCCAGAATTAACCATTATTCATATTTCCTCTCCAAAGTATTAAATAAAAATAAATCAAAAACCTCATTCTCATAAAAATAATTGAAGAGGCAGAAAATATATAGAAGAGAGTGGGTGGGAGCAATACATTATGCATGTTTTAGAACTAATTTGGAAAATATTTAACTCCCTGTCTCAAAATATACTCATCATATTAAAATACTGTATTTTTTTGCCATATAAGACTCACTTTTTCCCTTCTCAAAAGTAGAGGGAAATGTAAGTGCGTCTTATAGGGTGAAGGTAAAAAATCAACCCCCTGATCCCCACAAAAGAAAAGAAAAGAATCCATTCTGAAAGGCAGCCACTTTCCTAGCTCTTTTCACCCTGTGCTCAACAATGTTTCAAGAAGGAAGTGAAGTCAAGTATAAATGGATTATTTTCTATTTTCTTTTTTACTTTTCTTTTGAAAGGGTGGAAAGCAGGGGAATGAGGAAAGCTGAGCAGCAATTTCCCATAGCAATGTATTGGAAAACAATTAATCCAGGAACTGATTAATTGGCTTCCTATGCATTCCTATGGGAAACTGCTGCTGGGTCCAGTGACAGCAGCACAGCTGGGCCTGGGGAGGAAGAAAACAAGGGTAAACATTTTTCTTTGATTTCCTCCTCCAAAATTAGGGAGCGTCCTATGGGCCGGAGCATTTTATAGGGCAAAAAATACAGGTAATCCATTCCATAATCATTTTTCTTTTTCTTTTTTCAATTTTTCAGAAAAAAACCCCTAAAAAGGCTTTGAAAGAAAATAGAAAAAAAAAAAACATTTTCCCCACCTGAATTTTTCCAGTTTTTTTTCCGGGCCTTCACATCTCTAGTATTGATTGGTACTAAACTCCTGTTGCAATATGCAAAAGGGCAACCAGATGGGTAGAGTTTGCATCTGTTTTGTTCCTCACCCATGCAACTGGATGTCCAGCCATTTGTGTAGCCTAGGGCAGGCTGAGCTCATAACGGATGGCCACTAACATTGCTGGTTTTATGCTGCACAATAACATAACAGGATTCTGGCCAATGTTTTGCATCTCACCTAATCTTAAAGAGCAAGCAAGTGTTTTGGAGCAGCTTATGGGAAGGTATATAACTACAACCTATCAAGTAGCAAAAATTGTTTGGGCAGCAAAGAAAATAGACACCAAGCATCAAAAGTATTAAGGAAGGAGGGATGCTTGTATTTATGAAATATTTGTGTGTAAATATGTGATGTCAGTGTCATATACCATATTTTCCAGAATATAAGGAGACTGCAAGTATAAGACGACCCCTACCTTTCCTGTTAAAATATACATTTTTACCAATCTCAGAAATATGGAAAGCTGAGACAATTACAAGCTGGTTATCTGGGATTGAACCCCAGGTCTTGAGCACAGTTTTGGCTGCAGTACAGCAATTTAACCACTGAACTACGAAGCTCTTATTTCCCTTTAAAAGGAAAAAGCAAAATAAAAGAAAATGTAACAGACCATCAAAATATCCCCTATGTACTCTCCTTTTCCACCATCCTTAAAGAGAAAGCTTTTCATTTCCGCCCTGAAAATAACAGTGCATCAACACCAGGGATACACTTTTAAAAACAACAGCAACAAACTTTGGTCCCTTTCTCTCTCCCTCCATGGAGGAGAGGAAGAATTTTTCAATTTTTCTGTATTATTAAGTTATTTAAGTAGACATATTCTAGAACTGAACCAACACAGAGTGATCCTAGCTATGCAAAACCACAAGAACAAGAACAAAAACCAAACCAAACAAAAGAAATAGTAGCCCGATAGGAAGCCAAAAACTGCAGGAAGGTACTCATCAAGGATGGGCTTGTTTGTGATGGCTTGTATATACCACATAAATTGCAAAATACTGTCCGCACAGCTGACTAAACAAGGACAAATCTCAGTCTAGTCACACCCTCAGTTTAGAGCTCACTAAATACAGATAGCATAGGCAGTGATGGTGAACCTTTTTAAGCCCAAGTGCCCAAACAGCAACACAAAACCAACTTTTTCACTTCAAAGTGTCAATACTGTGATTAAACCTGAATACTGAAATTTTAGTTTAGGAAAAAAAACCTCATACAGTTGCCTGAACTAATTAACATATTTTGCCTTAAAGGTAAAATTGATAGTTTTATTGGAAATAAACAATAGCAAATGAAAAAAAAGTCATAGAATACATTGTACACTTCATTGTATGAAGTCAATCAATTTATGCAATGTTCTGAAATAATCATGTATATGTATTTTTTGATAACAGATATTCAACTTGTAATATGACTATACCAGTCAACAAGCCATTTAAATATATCCAAAGCTAGACTTTTATTAATTATTTTGATTAATTCAGGTTTTATCTATTCATTTGCATTTTATTAGTTTCAATTCTAGAGCGCATGTGCCTACTGAGATGGCTCAGAGTGTCGCTTTGGGCCATCACTAGCCTAAGGCATAGAACCTATATCTCAACCAGCATCCTCTTGGTGAAGGAGGACTCTCATGTCAGCATTAGAATAACTAATGAAAAAGTAAATGCTTCAGAGACATCTGATGAGATACAAAGAAAACATGCTGTGCCATTCTGAATAGGCTCTCCTTTCACAGGTGTATTCTGTCTCCATTAAAGCTGCTTCTATATGGGATGAAAATATTTGTGCTTCCAGAACACATTTCCTGTTTTTATTTTTTTAACCCATTTCCTGTTTTTATTTTTTTTTAACCCAACAATTTACCTCTCTTTGCCAGATGGGATTGACAGTATTGCATATGATCTTGGATCTCTTCTCCTGTCCATGATGAGGAAGAGCTGGGAAGATGCTATGCTTTCCAGGCTGGATTGAAATTTTTAAATATGGATCCGGATTAAAGAACATGCCTTTCTTCAGCCCAAAAGCTTGGAAATCTGTAGAATAATAGCATTAACTTTAACCATTTATCTCTTAACAATTTTTAAGCTTTTTCTAAAATAATGTTGAAAACATAATGTATAGTTTTAAAGCATGTGATTCACGTCCTCTGCCACAATGACACTAAATAACATTCAGAATCAGTGAAAGAAATCTCATTGATTGCAGTAGATTCTGTTGTAAATTTTGTTTTTAACTGTTAAATCTGTGGGAAGATTTTGGGGGTCTCTTAAAGTTTGGTCCTACTAACAGCAGGAGCTATTGGTTCTGATTTTAAAAAAATAGTTTAAAAGAATGTGTCTCCAAGATGTAAAAGAAAGCATAGATTATTTTGCCAGGGAAATGTGCTTTTTGGTTAGAAAGTGATGGAAAATACTCTTCTGCAAGTCATATATATTTTGCATCCTTGTGAAACTTGAAGGAGTTTCAAAGAGAGGTTTAACCCATTCTCAAGAAATTCACATTTACAGCTTGACATTTTAATATCTAGAAAAGACAGAGAAAGGAAAACAGGAATAGGTGACTCTCTCACTCGTTAGAAGGGCAATAGGAAACTGAGTGATAAAAATGAAAATAATAGTTACAGAATACTCTTACTTCCAGTATGCCTCTATTCAGGGAAATATGCAAAAGAAATGATGAATAGGAAGATTTCCCCATATAGCAGCTGTTATTATATCTACTGCTAAAAAGTGAAATGTGTGTGATTGGAAATGACATAGTGGGAACATAAAAGAAGGAAAAAAGGAGAAGGTGGCTGGCTACCTGTGGTCCAAGGTGGAACATCTCAAATATAGATGAAGAAACTTGAAGGACATGCAGGCGAAGTAATATGGCATCTAAACGGGGAGATGAGAAAGGTACTTGGGGACAATGAATGAAGAAGCTCTATTCCAGGGGTGGCGAACCTGTGGCTCTCCAGATGTTTAGGACTCAAACTCCCAGAAGCCTTCTCCACTAGCTCTGCTGGAGAGGGCTTCTGGGAGTTGCTGTCCAAAACATCTGGAGAGCCACAGGTTCGCCACCCCTGCTCTATTCTTTCACCCATGTTTCCATTTGCCTAAGCTGAATAGGAGTTACCAACTATACTCCAGGCCATTTCTGAGGAGCCTGAATGTAACATCTCGTGTTCCTTTAGGTAGCAACATAGAGAACAACCAGTAACTGGAATTAAGATGTGTGGATACACATCTAGCCACAGGATTGTACTCAGTGGGTGGTGATAGCTCCTTTTCTAACTGGGAGAAGGTAACAAATGGAGTACGCTAAGGTTCAGTCCTGGGTTCAGTGCTCTTCAACATTTACATTAACTTGGATAACGGAACACAGGAAATGCCTGTCAAACTCATGGATGACAAAAAAACCTGGGTGCAATAACTGGAAGACAAAAACAAAATTCGAAATAATCTTGATGGGCTGAAATCAACAGAACACACTTTAAAGGGATAAGTGCAAAGGCAGGATAAGTGCAAGATAGTCCGACGACTGCAACAGGCACAGTGGCGCCTCTGCATGGACTCATGTCATGCCAATCCTGAAATACTTTACATTGGTTGGCAGTTGCTGCCTGGACATAATTCAAAGTGCCTATGCTTATACACAAAGCCCTAAAAGACTTAGGACCTGATTACCCAAAGGACCACCTTTTTCTTTACAAACCTGCCCGTACCCTAAGAAAGGGAAGAACCAGGAAGCCCTGCTGAAAGTGCCATTCCTTAAAGAGGCAAGGGGGATGGCATGTCGAAACAGGGCCTTCTTAGCCATTGCCCCTCAGCTCTGGAATGACCTCCCTATAGAAAGCTGTCTGGCACCAACACTTTTGGCTTTTCAGTGCCAGGCAAAGACCTTCCTGTTTAGCCAGCACTTTAATTAGATAATTTTGTCCCAGCAGATATATTGTATTGTATACAGGGGTCCCTCGAATTACAAATTTAATCCATTCCAAATGCACATTCAGAAGTCAGAAAGTTCATGTCAAAAAACGGTTTCTCAATCGTTGGGAGGGGGTGGAGAGCCCTTTTGCAGCCACTGCCGGCTTCCCTGGGCTTGGTGGTGGCTGCAGAAGGGCCCACCATTCCCAACAATCAGCTGATCATCAGGAAGGGGGAGGAATCCTTCTGCAACTACCGCTGAGCCCAGGGAAGGCAATGGTGGCTGCAGAAGGGCTCCCCGCCACCTCCACCAGACTTCCTGACAACTAGCTGATCATCAGGAAGCCGGGGTGGTGGTGGCGGCGGAGACCAATTGAATCCCTTCTGCCACCCCAGCTGAGTCCAGGGAAGCCAGCTAGGGTGGTAGAATGGCTTTGAATTTTTCAAGGTAGGAAGGGACGAGCCACACAGCATTGGATGTCAAAAATTCATTGCCGTGTGGCCGTAGTCCCTTTTTACCTCGAAAAAATCAGTTGTCAAACTCATAAGTCGAGGTACCACTGTATTTGTATTTTTAAACTGATGGTTTTAATATATGTTTTTCAGTTTTAATATATTTTGTAAGCTGCTCAGAGACCAATTGGTAGTGGGGTGAGTAAAAATCTTATTAATAGATAGATAGATAGATAGATAGATAGATAGATAGATAGATAGATAGATAGATAGATAGATAGATAGATAGATAGATAGATAGATAGATAGATAAATAAATAAATAAATAAATAAATAAATAAATAAATAAATAAATAAATAAATAAATAAAGGATCATTGCACCTAGGAAAAAGAAACCAAATGCACAGTTACAAGATGCAGCATACCTGGCCCAGCAATACTGCAAGGGAGAACAGTCTTGGAATTATTTTAGATCATAAGCTGGATCTGATCTGACAATATGATGTCTACAAAAAAGGCAAATACTATTTGGCTGCATTAACATAATTTCCAAATCCCGTGAGGTGCTTGTCCCTCTCTATTCAGTACTAGTTAGACCTCACCTTGAATGTTGTGCCCAGTTTTGGACACTGGTGACCAATTGAACTAAGTTCAAAGGAGAGTGACAAGTATGATCAGGAAGTCCTACAAGGAAAGCCTGAAAGGCTTGGCCATGTTTAAACTGAAGAAAAAAGGACTGATGGGTGATATGATGTGACTTTTCAAATATCTGAAAGGTTGTCATACAGAGGAGAGGCAGGATCAATTCTCAATCAACCCAGAGTGCAAGACACACAACAATGGGCTCAAGTGAGACAGGGGAACCAATTACCTTGAGAGGTGGTGAGTGCTCCAACACTGGAGGCATTCAAGAACCACCTGGCAGATATCTTTTGAGCAGCATTCCTACAGTGAGCAGGGGGGTTGATTTGATGGCCTTATAGGTCCCTTTCAAGTTCCCTATTCTATGATTGAGGCATTGGAAAAACAAAATCTATATGTTTATTCGTTTCTGATGTAAAGGCATTCCAACCCTATCTTATTAATGTGTGCTTTGTTTGTGAGCAAGTTGAGCAGCCATTTTTTTCTCTAGCTTGCGCCAGCATTGCAAGACTCTTATTGTTTTTTTATCTTGTCTTTTTTTAATCTTTTCCCTCTATAAACAACCTTACTATATTTTAGCATCAATCTTAAGCCCTGTTGTTTGGTTTTTCCATTCTTACAGGACTTTGCAAGAGGAACAAAGAATCTACTGTATATAAATTATATTTTCCCATTTTATTCCATTTTCTAGGAAAAGACCAAGCTTGGGTGAAGAGTGCTAAATGGAAGACAAATGTAAAAATGGCAACCTCCAACTTCTACTCCTGAGGCAAAGGGCAGTCTGAGCCAGAGGACTGTCCCAACTCCCTCAATGCATTCTAATTCTCACTTAGGTGTCTGGTTGCTGAGCTTGGGAGTTCAATTCCCTGCTGTGCCTCCTTGAGAAGGGTTGTACTCAATGATCCATAAGATCCCCCCACCTCTGTAGTTCTAAGGTTATTATTATTATTAGCAAAAAATAATTCACATGCACATTTCTGCTTCCTTTGCAATCTATTTCCATAGATATAACATAACTATATGCACTGCAAATGAACCAATTTTTATCTTGACAAAATATTAATAGTAAAACTCCAAAGCAGTTCAGTGGATTCTGGTTTGTCTTAGATGCATGAATGTAGAAGAAAATCCAAAGAGACAGCAGTTAACAGTTCTCTGTGTATATTTTAAAACCCAAACCTATAGCTGAATCACATTAATATATCATACATCACATTTGATTGCTCATAAATCAAAGCCTTCTTCAGGATAAATAGCTTGTATCAATCAGTTTGAAAATGTCAGGCAATTTCTCAGAAACAGATCACTGGAGCATGTAAGAATCCAGACAAGGCCAGCATATTTTCTGTTTCACAATCATTCACAAAAAAAGTAGGACAGTTTCTGCCAAATTATTGGCAGAAGTATAATTTGGAAGAATGATCAGAAACAATTATATTTGGAGATAATAAAGAACATCTGAGCATTAGTAACATAAAAATTACATATATTGCAACATAAAAACAGATCAATTAGAGCTAACCTCAAAGGAAAAGCAGTGTGTTACAAAGACCAGTATTTGTAGCAATACAATGTATAAGCCCAAAATCACAGAAAAGTTGTGAGATTTGCCTGTCTTGGGCAAAACATGATTTCCCTGCACGTTCCATTCCACAAAGGGGAAAATAAGCTAAAGTTATTTGTAAAAATGGTTTGAATCCATGAAAATTGGAAGGCCCCAATTCACATTAAGGAAATTCAGTCAACACTGGAATAAAGTATGGGAAACAGAGAACTTAAGATATATGTAGCTTGGAGGGTTATTTTCAAGATAAATGATGAAGCTGCCCATAAATTCAGAATGGTTCCTGGATTATTATTCCTAATAATGTATTAAGACATGAGACAGAGATTCACTAAGATGAAGCCGAAGAATCCTAATTGTGGGGATTTGGTGAGCCAAGCCTCTGTAGGTTCTACTGATTCAATGGGCGTAAGAAGGGGTGGCGGCGCCCGGTGACAAGGCCCCAGTTGGGCACCCCCCTCCAGCGTGTGTGGGCGGGCAGAGGGGTGCAGGATTTGGGCTGGGGCCCCAATTCTGAACCCCTAGAGCCCTGCGCCCGGGGCAAATGTCCCCCTTTGCCCCCCCTAGTTACACCCCTAGGGCCTACACTAGTTGTCACTTGCATACATAGCATAATTTCAATTGGAGATATGACAGCATTGTTTGGCTTTGTGTTTATGTGTCTGTGTTTCAAAGCAAAACATGGCTTGGGGGGAGAAAATAATGCATGGGCCTGTCTGTTTTCATGTGCCAAACAAAATCCTTCTTTAAAAGTGGTAAGGAAATAATGGCAGAAGCTCTAGAAGTTGAACAATTTCAGTTTCTCTTAAAGTACAGAAGAAAGTTCACAAAGAAAACCAGAGGAGGCCTCTGTGGAAAATGTTACAGCTATATTGGAAAGCTATATTGGAAAGCTAGCAATAAGTGGACACTAGGGGATAGGGACAGTGATGAGGCAAGGTCACAAGGATAAAAGAAGAAAACATTAATTATTCATATACAGTGGTACCTCGACTAGCGAAAGACTCCACTAACAAAAAATTCACCTAACGAAAGGAAATTCCGGCAGCTTCATAGCGAAGTTTTTTGACTAACGAAGCTGCCGGAATTTCCTTCCGTCAGGAGCGGGGGACTTGGAAAGGCTATTCCCCGCCTTTCTGCAGCCCAGAAAGGTGGGAAATAGCGTTTAATAGTCTCCCCCACTTGGGAGGACTTCGGAAGAATCAGCTGTTTAGAGCTAAACAGCTGATTCTTCCGAAGTCCTCTGAAGTATTCCCCGCCTTTCTGCAGTACAGAAAGGTGAGGAATAGCGTTTTAAACTGCCCAGGATCTGGGAAAAAGCAGCTGTAGGGCTGTTTTCTCCCAGATCCTGGGCACTTAAAAATGGCACTTAAAATGCTCTTCTTCGGTGCCTTGCTGGTTTGCAGCAAGGCATGGAAGAGCATTTTAACATGGATCCTATCTGAGGGAAGAAATTCTCCCCCAGATAGGACCCAGGCTGAAACCCTCTTCTTCGCAGCCAGGCACAGAACAAGAGTGTTTCAAAGCTGGATCCTATGCAGGGGAGAATTCTCCCCCCGGATAGGACCCAGGCTGAAAACCTCTTCTTCCACGCCTGGCAGCCAGGCACAGAAGAAGAGCGTTTCAAACATGGATCCTATGTGGGGGGAGAATTCTCCCCCCGGATAGGATCCAGGCTGAAACCCTCTTCTTCCGTGCCTGGCAGGGTTGCCAGCCGGGCATGGAAGAAGAGCGTTTATTGCTTTTTATTGTAAAATATTTTATGTAATGTGCTATATGTAATGGTTATTTTGTGATTATTTTTGACTTGTTAATGTTATTGTTTTACAATGCACTATTATGTAAACCTCCCAGAGTAGGCTGTTGCCTAGATGTACTGTGGTATATAAATTGTATGAATGAATGAATGAATGAATGAATTCTCCTCCTGGATAGGACCCAGGCTGAAACCCTCTTCTTCCGTGCCTGGCTGGGTTGCCAGCCGGGCATTGAAGAAGAGTGTTTTAAACATGGATCCTATGTGGGGGGGGGGGAGAGAATTCAGGAGATTGAACAAACAACTGAGAATATGGAGAAGGGGGCATCAAAAGAATTACAAGAACCAAGTAATATGGACTTAAAAATACTGGAAGGTTTCTCAGAAAAATTGAACTTAATAGAAAATGTTGACAAAAAAGTAACTTCAATGAGCAATTCTCTTGATGTAGTCAAGCAAAAGGTTGTATTCTTAGGAAAAAATACCAGAGATAGAAGGAGGAATAAAAGCCTTGAATAATCAATATGTGGCACTGGCAAGCAATATGAAGAAGGAAATTGGGAAATTGGAGAAAAAGGCTGAAAATGCACAGAGACAGGTCAAATATTTTTCAGGAAGATTATTAGATCAAGAACTGCTGACGACAGATTTAAGATTGAAGATAATACAAAAGGAAGATTACCAGAAAAAGTTGAATTTAAGAATTAAAAAGGTTCCAGATCTCGGGAGTGATGAAAGGTTTCTCTCACAAAAAGTATTGGAATGGCTCCAAAAGATTACACCAAACACTACATTTGGACCATACAATCTAGAAGCAGTACATTGGGTCGGTGCCAAGTTTAAAGGGAAGCCAAGAGAAATTATAGTCAGGATGGCCAATCTCAAAAAGAAACAAGAAGTAATGGTGGCTTTGAGAGAGAAACAAAAAAATTAAAGTTTCAAGGACACAATATTGAAGTTTATTCCAGAG
>JAIOUR011606497.1:0-11817 GCA_020711275.1 Calotes versicolor
CTCACGACCTGGGGTTCAATTCCCAGGTTAGCCGGCTCAAAGTTCACTCAGCTTTCCATCCTCCCGAGGTCGGTAAAATGAGTACCCAGCTTGCTGGGGGGGCAATGTGTAGCCTGCATTATTAAATTGTAAACCGCTCAGAGAGCGCTTTAAGTGCTATAGAGCGGTATATAAGCAGAACACTTTGCTTTTTGCTTTAAATACCCCAGTCTCTCTCCAAAGCTAACTATGGGGACGAAGAAGCTACAGAGAATCAGCCTCTTCGCTGACCAACAGTTAGCTGGGAGGGGGGAGTGAAGACAAGTTAAGATTTTGTTCCTTTTTTGGTTGTATGTTGAAATTATGGTTGTAAGTTGAGGGAAACGCAGTCGCTGTTGGTTATGACTTGAAATGGTTGAAAGCTGAGCCGATTGTAAGTCGGGGTACCAGTGTAGTCCAGTCAGGAAGTGACAAGAATCTCTGGAAAAGACAATAATGCTGGGACAGGTGGAAGGCAGCAGGAAAAGAGGAACACCAAATATGTGATGGACAGATTCCCAAATGGAACTACTAAAACTAAAGTAACAATAACAACAGCAAATGGATTAGCAGTTGACCTCCAGTCCAAAACTGTTATCTGCTTGAAGTGGATTTCTATAAAATATACCTTCAGGTGTAGATTAAAAAATCCTCTGACCACTGAACAATACATTTATTTCCCCATATCGCTATTTTTTCTTTAATCCCTCATCTCCTTTTTTTTTCTTACTATCTGTACATGAAGTCTAATTCAACATCCCTGCTCCCAAATACACAAGGGCCGGCAGTCCTGTACATGTTTCCCTTGAAACAGTTGAAGTGAATGGTCAAAAATTGATCATGAAAACTCATGCATATAAGACTGAGTCTTCAAATGGTTTTCACATTTCATGGGCTGCCTGTTGCATGTGTGGACACGAAACCCTCTCTCGGCAAAGTGAGACATCTGTAACACTCCAGATGTTGGACTTTTATCAGCTCCAGAAAGCATGGCTAGTAGCGAAGGATGTTGGGAGTCCTCAGTTAAAACATCTGGAGAGAACTGAGTTGGGGAAGGCTTTGCTGTGCAGTAGAAGTGTTGTTTCATGGTCTCAAGGAAACCGAGAATGTTGCTAGGACTGATAGATCTTGGATGTGGTGATCCTAACCACATCCAAGCAAGATCCAATGACAGTGCATTATGTTAGGCCAAGAGCCACACAGGCAGAGTTAAACTGTAAACCGAAGATGGAACAGGAGGTCCTGGAGCGATAAAAGCCCATAAGCAGGGCAAGCTCTCTCCAAGGTCAATAGAACGAAATTTTGCTCAGCACAAATGCATATTACACCACATATGCTTGGCCAGTGATCTCACCCCCACAGGATACGCAATGGAGCCAAGGGGGTAACACGATTCAAAAATGGATTGTATGTCTATACGTATGCCAAAGATACCCACAGGCCAGAATTTAAGGAATGGTGGTAAACATGCATGACTCACAGTCTGTCAGTCTATTCTAGAGGCTGGGTGGTGTTAGGAACGTGCAGATTATCTTGTATCTGTTTACTCTACAGGGTTCTGGCATCTCCTCTCATTTCCTGCCGCCAAGCCATCTTTGGCAGGGGCAATAATCTGGACCAACTAGCCCAAGCCTTCGTTTGTAATCTCCTAAGATTATACTTCACAGAAAATGAAAAGCCATGTAGAATCGAAGATATAAATTTTAGCTTATGTAACATTAGGGTCACATTGGTTCCAATCCCTCCCCCTTTTCCTCCCCCACACCCTTTTTAAAAAAATTCAAACACGCAGCCTCTGGAAAGCTCTTACTGTATGTAAAAGAACAGCCCATGACCAAAGAACCCCCTTTGCTCTTTCCACAGAGCATTTGTCAAAGTGTTAATCCAATTTTCAAATAGCTTTGGAATCATTTAAGAGAGGAAGTGCAGCCTTCTCATTTCCTACCCAGCAGGGTGTGGAGGGAGGGGTATACCCCAGTCGTGTGTGCCCCCCCCGCCAGTGGCGTAACTAGGGGGGCGAGGGGGGCTATCCGCCCCGAGCGGCACGGCGGGGGGTAGACGGCACCTTGGGCCCCCCCAACTTCTCCAATTGTTTGCCGCCACAGCGCCCGCCCGCCCGCTGCGCTTCGCCCGCCACCCCGCGCTTCGCCGCCGTTGCCGCCCGGCACTTTGCCCGCCCCGCGCTTCCGCTCCTGCCGTGCCGGCCTCTGCGGGGGTGGCGGGCAAAGCGCGCGGCAGCGGGTGAACCGCACCGGGGGAGCGAAGCGTGGATGGCGGCGGTGGAGGGGTGCTGTTCTTCCGCCGCGGCTGTTCTTTTCTAATTTTTGCGGCGCGCGCATTGGCGCGCACCACGCTCTGTATTTGGGGCGCTGCTCTCCGTGTTTGGGGGCGCGCCGCTGGCCGTGGGTGGGGGCGGGTGTTTCCAATACCGCCCCCAGCAGCCTTTGGGCTATTTACGCCGCTGCCCCCCGCACCAGTGATAGCTGTTCCATTCTCATGTGGCCAATGGGCAAGCAAAGATGGGTCATTGCTGAGTTACAAAAAGGCCAAAAAAATTAGGTTTGAAACATTCCACCACTACTTCTTCTAGAAGACAGTACAACTCAAGTAAAGGCTGAAACTAAAGGATTGTGGAGTAGAACATAAGAGAAAGGCGGAACTCCTTGTTCATCTGAGCATCTCAAGAAGTCCAGGTAGCACATGCTTGAGGAAAAGCAGATTGTTTGTGAAACTGGGCATTGAAATATGGACAGTTCACAGAGGATAGGGGCAGCTGATCCCAAAAGTTAAGAAGATGGCCCCTCTTTCCCAGACATAGGCCATCCATGCACTGGAGAGGTGACTCAGGTGTATATATTCTCAGATACATTACCAATTCCTCTACAAATCATTCTTTTTTTAAAACTTTAACCATTTTAATGCCATTTTAATCCCATCCCCTCATTTTATATTTTAATCTTCCCATCTCCTTTTTCATCATAAAGTGTATCATTCCTTTGACTACAAGCCCCTATGAAGCACACACATCAGCTGACTTCTTATGTGTACAAAACACACTGAACTGCTTCAGGCACTGGATGCGCATTAATATGTTCTTTCTGACAAACATACTTTTGGTGCAGTGTGTTTGACGTGAAGGAGCATGAATAGTTGCAACTTCTGGTCCCAGTTGCTTAGAGGAGCCTCCTCAACATCCCTTTCAAAGTTAATTTGCAACAGAAATGAACACTCTATTCACATAAAGGCAAGCGAAAGCACAATGTACGGACGAACAACCCATCTGAAACAGATACAATTACATGTATTGGTAAAAATGAAGTTCAGTCAGAACAATTCTTCCGGCCCCCACACCTTTCTCCCCCCACCCTCTGTATCTTCTGCCTTGATTCAAGGCCTCAAGTGTTAACAGAGGCTGATAATACCTCAAAGTAACACTTCGTGACAGGAAGGACATAAATTACCAATTAACACCCACTGCCTACAGCACTTTCTTTGCCTAGCGACGACTGATAGAAACAGCTGTGCTCAAGTGATAAAATGCAAGTCTTCCTTTTCTAGTTGAGGCAAGAAGAACCATCCTCATTCATCCTTGCCAAGTGCCACACCTACATGGGCCTCTCATCCCTATCAGTCAAGAACCTGGCTAATACTACCGCACAGTGAAGGAGCTCCTCTGAAGTAGTGAATGAGAAAGGAGGTATTTATTTTACTTATTTATTTAACATATTTTTAACCCACCTTTCTCCTGGGAAAGGACTAAAGGTGATTCACAGCATAGGAGTACCATGAAGCAGATGGTGAGCCACTGTGTGAGACAGAATGCTGGACTCGATGGGCTGTGGCCTGATCCAGCAAGGCTGTTCTTATGTTCTTATGAGGACAGTATACAAAATTGGTGGTAGTGAGTACATCACATTTCTCAAAAAAAAAATACTATTCAAAGATAACAACATACAATATGAATGACAAGAACAATCAGAGAAACAGTAAAAGAATAATAATACAATGGGTAAAAGTAGTTCTACAAACTTCAGTCAAAGCAATGATGAAACCAGCCTAATTAAAATCACATGCTAGGTCCTTTGCTCAGGGAAAGCTTCCCTGAAGAGCACCTACCTTTAGGCACCCCTGCTGTAGACCATGGGTGCCCAGGTGTTGATATTTGGTTTCCAAAACTCACAACCAGAATAACCAAAAGCAGGGCCATACACTTTTAGAATCCAAGATGTTTAGAATGTGGGTCAGAGCCATACACTTTTCCATTTCTATGCACATAGACACCTTTAAGATAGATCCCAATTACATGTGGGATGATGGGCAATGCCATTGTAGGGAACCAAACTAACCTGTGCATTCCTAAGCATTCCTTCATGTGTATAGTACACACATGTATTGTTGAACTCTTGAATAGGCCTCATATATAATGGGAAGAGGTACAGCAACAGATCACTTGCATATTTGATGAAATGTTAAAGCATTTAAAGTCCCTCCAAGAGTAGTACTGGAGACTCCAGCTGAAGTCCTGTTGCTTAGCATAGGGAATTGTCATAGAGTAGTCCCACTGAATCAGAGGGAGCTTGGTGAATCAACTTCATAAGTTCCATTGATTCAAATGTGCCTACACTAACTGTGGCTTACAGCATCAAAGCAAGTCATAACTAGAGTAGACTCATTTAAATAAAAGGAACATGGTGAGGTGAAAATGTGTGGGAGCCGACACCGCTCACAGCCTTCTTCCAGAGAGGGATGGGCCCAGCACTGGGGGGGGTGTCCATGCATGCATACATGTACCCTTCCTCAGAAAGGAGCATGCTTCCCCCTCCCCAAAGAGAGCTGTTGAGGGGGAAAAGTGAGGGGACCCCCACCCAGGGTGCCCCCCACTGTACCTCCCTTCACAGTGGTTCAAATGTGGGTTGTGGGAAGCCTCCCCCTTCCCCTGCTCTGTGGGAGGGTCTTACTGGCCTCCCTTCACCTGCCCTACTTGTTTTCTGAAGGCAAAATAAACTCAATTGGGATAAGTGACAGGCTGAGCCGGTGGTGAGAAGAGGCTGCGGGCCACTCAGAATTGGAAAACGGGCTGCATTTGGCCCCTGGACTGGACTTGGGACATGGCTGGCCTAGAGGAAGAACGAACAGGCAGCAATCATCTAGGGCAGTGGTAGGCAACCTGTGGCTCTCCAGATGTTTAGGACTCAAACTCCCAGAAGCCTTCTCCACTAGCTCTGTTGGAGAGGGCTTCTGGGAGTTGCTGTCCAAAACATCTGGAGAGCCAAAGATTGCCTACCACTGATCTAGGGGAACAGGGCAAGAAAGCTCTGGGAATCAGCCTACTTGTAGGTGGAACTCAACAATTACCCAACTGCACGAATCCTAACAGAAGCCCTAAGCCTTTCTTTCCTCAGCTCAGTCTCTTCTCTGACTGATTTATCCTAAGACTCTCACCCACCAGGCCTCCATCTTCCATTCTCTTGGGGCTCATCAGGTATGAAGAAAACTTAGAGGCGATAAAGAAACAGCATTTCCCTCCTGGTTCAACGTGAGATGAAAAGGCAACAGACCAACACAAATTTTGCAGCTGTACTTGATTTATTAGAGTTGAAAGTTAAAATGTAAGTACAAATATATTGTGGCATGATAGGGAAGACAAGAGATACTAAGTCATCTATGTGCCTACTCAGGTGTCCAGATGTTCAGAACCTATGGGAAACGTCAAGGCCACTGTTCTCCCTTCTTATCATTCTTTGGCCAGGGTCCTATTAAACTTCCAATGCTAGCAAAGCCCAGCTGGTGTAGCAACACAGAGTTGTGCTGTTGACACAAGCACTGTCATTGCAGAAGGAGAAGCCAGGTTTTCTTCCTCTGGTCACCACTGGAATAACAGCAACAGTGATCAGCCTGAGAACTGCTTTGTGCCACCTGGAAGACAACTTGCACTTTTGCAGAACTGCTGCATCATCACTGGGGCAAAGTGCTGAACACGCCTGGAAGCACTCCAACTAGTCCTATAGTAATTAAAGCACAAAGCTGGTTCCCTAAAATCAGCTGATTTGAAAAGCATCAACAACTTCCCACTGTTTAATCTAGATAATCTCTCTAGGAACAAAACAGCATGTAGCTGTAAGATTATGTAGCCGTAAGATTAAGTGTACAATACCTAAAAATATTTCCACCGCCCTCTGACGAAAAGGAAAATAAGAGAGAGAAATAAATTGGTTTTCGAAACAAAACAAAAATTAAATTGCACCTCCTTGGGAAATAAACTGGATCCAAATGTTCACACACTGTATTTTTCAAAGTACTGTTCAGTGTCAAAGGCATGGCTTCCTTGGCTGAGCCTCTCTTATTCTTCCCCGAAGGAGGCAGTTTCCCATGTCATCCTCCTGTCTAATTTGTTTCAATGCCTCCTTATTTTCTTTGGCTTCCCATCAGTGGTGAGGTCACCTAAGAGTGCCAGCGAGATGCCAGAGACTGCTTGGCTGTCTCCCTCTTTTTGAGCAACTCCAAAATGCAGCCCGACTGCTTGGTGCTGACCTGGCCCTCCTCCAAACTGCTGGAACGACAGGGGAATCCTAGGTTTGATGCTCAGAAGTTATGTCTTCCTGAGCTTCAGGTAACTGTGTTCCGGACCGTAGCCTTAATTATTTGTTTTGGGCTTATATCTGTAACTTGGGACATCAAAATAACAGTATGGAGGTAAATGTTGTGTGATCCACTTTCACACCAACAAGCACAAGCACCAAGTACTCACCAGTAGGTCTGCTTTTTAAGAGAACCGTAAGGGATAGACAAGTGGTTCAGTGGGCTAAGGTGCTGACTGCTGGCTGCAAAGTCAGCAAGCTTGGCAGTTTGAATCCCAGGTACCGCGCAGCAGAATGAGCAGGAGCTGCTCATCCCAGCTCCTGCCAACCTAGCAATTCAAAAGCATGTAAATGCAAGTAGATAAATAGGTACGCTGTAAACAGTGGGAAGGTAACAGTGCTCCATGCCCGCCACATGTTCACGGACTTGCACAACAGTGGCTCTTTGGCTTAAAAATGGGGATGAGCACCGGCCCCTAGAGTCAGATACAACTTGCACACATGTGCAGGGGGGCTTTACATTTACCTTTAAGGGGTAGGCAACCTCTGGCTCTCCAGGTGTTTTGGACTACAACTCTCACAGTCCTTTATCATTCACAATTTAGGCTAGAAAATCTGGGAGTTGCAGTCCAAGACATCTAGAAAGCAAAAGGTTGCATACCCTGGTACAGGCAAAGAAGCAGCATCTGTCAGAAGAACAGTGACTAGTAGCCAAAATCCTGGATCTAGAATTCTTCAGACAGGATGGTACAGTAATGGCAAACCTTTGGCACTCCAGTTATTTTGGACTACAACTCTTAACAGTCCTTGATCACTGGGAATACTGTATAGGCTAGGGATTTTGGAAGTTGCAGTCCAAGACATCTGGAGTGCCAAAGGCTCGCCAATCCAGGATAGCAGATCTGGGAACCAAAAGTCCAAAAAACGAAATTGCCTTAACTCTGATATTATGCTACTAGAGAAAACCAACCACGAACATAAAGTGAAAGTGGTTATTTCACTGCCAGCAAAAGCTTCAGCAAAGAAACCACCATTTAAAAAAAGATAAGCTAATGACATACCAAGAACTTTTGCTTCTGCACACATAAGGGGTGGGAGATGTCTGGAAGATTGACTCTTTTGAAGATAGGCAAAATAAAATGATTTGGTTTGATTCTGGATGAAAGCTTTTCTAAATGCCACCATTCCGGTCAGAGCTCAGAAAAATAAACTTTGGATTTCAACACTTATAATTCTCAGGCTAGGGGAATCTGGAAGTTGTAATCTTTTAAAATCCACTTCCCAAGCTTTGCTCTGCGAAGGTAATCTGCCCCAAGCAAATAACACAGTTGTCCAAGTGTACAGGAGGAAAGAATTCCACTCATCCTCATGAATGCATCAGCAATCATGCACCACAAGTTACTTCCAACTCTTTGTTTACTATCTGACCTGTCAACCATGTGTAATGTAGACATTTTTCATCCTTCAGGATAACATTGCATGATTCGGATGAAATTGAATTTCCATAGAATTCCATAGACCCTGGTGCTATATAATAAATCTGTTAATCTTTAAAAGCACAATTTCTGTTGCTACAAATTACCAGGGCTAATAATCATAGACTCAATAATTGAATTGGAATACCACTGAGTCCAACCCCATGCTCAGGGGAGGAATGCAAATCAGAGGTCTGGCAGATGGTTGTCCAATTTTATCTTGAATGCCTCCAGTGTTGCAAAGTAATTGGCGCCGTTGTCACACTGCTCTAACACTAAAGAGGATTCCCCAGATATTCCGCTGAAAACTGGCTTCCTGTAGTTTGAGCCCATTATTACATGCCCTGCACTCTGGAATGGTCAAGAATAGATCCTACTGCTCCTCTATATGACTACTTCTCATGTATTTGAAAAGTGCCTTCCCCCCAATACATCCAGGTGTTGCTTACTCACTCTTTCTCTATGAATTTTGCAATGCTTATTCATCTGAGACTGGACCGGCTGGGCATCTTCACTCTGGAGCGACGGTATCTAAGAGAGGACCTAACTGAAGTGCAGTATATAAAATCATGCATGGTATGGACAAAGTAGATAAGGAAGAACTGTTTTCTCTGTCGCACAACACTAGAACTAGGGGACATTCCATGAAACCTTTGGGTGCAACATCTCAAACAAATAAAAGAAAGTATTTTTTTATCCAGAGAATCACTGGTCTATAGAACACCCTGCCAGAAGAAGTGGTGACAGCTATCAGCCTTGGCAGCTTTAAGATAGGATTGGACCAGTTTATGGAGAACAAGGGTATCAAAAGTTATAACTACAGAGGCCTAAGGACAACCTCTGGATTGGAGAGATAGGATATCTCCTAATGCCATCTGCAGGGATCACAAGTGGGTGAGGACGTCTGCTTGGGAATGCCCTGAAGCAGATGGTGAGCCACTGTATGAAACAATGCTGGACTCGATGGGTTGTGGCCTGTCCCAGCAAGGCTGTTCTTATGTTCATATCATCTGTGTAAAAACTAGAAGCTTCTCGTTCCCTCTCTTTGCCCCCACCCCTCAACCAAAAGCTAATAGTTTCTCAATAGTGTAACATTACCAGCAGAGGAAGAATGAGCCATGTAGGGAAGCAAGAAGATAGAATCTTTAGCTTCTGGGTTTCAGACCAAGAATATGGGCTACACATACCATTGTTCAGCCTCAAGTTGTGCTGAAACTTTTGTGGCATTAGTAGATGACACTACACACACTGCAGCTCTCCAAAACACAAATCACCATTGTGTAATTCCCCCCCTTCCCCCCACAACTATCATCTTAAGCTGCTCCTTATAGGATATTTGTAATCAGAGCAGCCTTAGGCTTGGTTCGCATTTTTAAAGAGAGAGGAAAAAAGAGTCCTGTGACAGTTCTGGCACAGGATTTAACAACACACCAGAGATCCCTTTTTTCCCAGAGAGACATTCAACACAGATACTGTTCATATTTTCTCATTTCCTGACCAGCACAGGGATTTCCTCTTTAGCATTCTAGGTCTGTAACTTTGATGTCAGCATCTCCCACAATGATTCAACTATTTGTGACTATTTTCAGCAGCAGATGGATGGGGAGATGAAGCAATCAGGAGGGCTTCCTGTGCTGCAAATGGCACATTTCAGCTTGTCCAAAATAAAACTAGTCACACTGGGTTTCTCTGAGGACAAAGTAGGTCATTGATTTATATCCCCCCCTTTTTTGGGGGGGGGCACTGACATCCCTTAGTGTTTCAGATCGAATGGTCTCAAAATTTAATCTGGATGCTGAGAGCACAAAGAACAGACATCACCCCTTCAGGGTTATGCAACCTTTGGCTCTCCAGGTGTTTAGGACTAAAACTCCCAGAAGCTTTCTCCACTAGCTCTGCTGGCTAGGGCTTCTGGGAGTTGCAGCCCAAGAACATCTGGAGGGCCACAAGTTGCCTATTCCCTGCTTTAGATTGTAGATAAAAACATGCAATGACCATCCTTTGCCAAAACATGAAAAAAAAATTCAGGGTGAAGAGTCGTAGCCTAGCTTTATCTGTAACAGGCATGTTTTTACTGCACAGAAAATCCTTGAATTATTTTTTTTTAATCCTATGGACTCGCACATGGATGTTGAAGTACTGGAGATGTTTCTGTCTCTTATTGGCTCCAGCTGAATTAAAGCAGGCTATTTGCAGACGTTTGGAGAGTGGAGGCCACGCCCAAATACAAACCAGGCCTTATTGCACAACTGGTTCCACAGTTGATAAACTGGCAACTCTAGTGCCAAAATATCCCTCAATGTAATATGGCCTGCACTGACTGAACAGCCTGTGTTCTACTAACAGCTAATTATTGAAACATTTTGGTCCTCCAACAGGCGCCATGTGGCACAACTGATCGTACAAGATGCACAAAATTTCACAAACAATGATAGCAGGAATGCAAAGGGAAGTCCGAGCAAGGGGAAACACTTAAAAAGATCTTTTGTAATTGTGTAATGAAACAGGATACTGATCAATATCTCACGTTTCTGCTTAATTGCTACTTCCTTCCTATATGTGTTTGTAGCCAGTGGTAGCATATATTTCATATTGTATACCATTTCCCCTTCATTAAAGAAATAAGTATAAATAGTGGGTTTCCTGGCTTTTGTCAGTAATATATTCATCTGAATTAATACACTTGCAAAATATTGTGAGTGCTGAGAAAGGGTTGTTTTATTGCTCCTAGAAATACTGTAAGCTTTCAACCTGTTGCCAAATCTTCCTCTGATATGATTACTAATATAAATTGTTTGAGCAGCTCCCAAATCAGTAAATACTACCAAACAGAAAATGCTGGTGGAGGAAAGGATAACATTATATTTTTGAGGCCCTTGCTTTTTAGGAGTAAAAAAAAAAGTAAAGAGGCACTTAAAATATATATAGGGACATCTGGTTGGCAAGCCTGACCTGCTGTTTAGAAAGCAGCAATTAAGTGCAGGCTACTGAAAGACCTCTGTAAATAACTAGTCAGAGCTATTTTAAACCTCGGCTGAGAGCAAGGTTTGGATTGAAGCGTCTTCCGGCCGTCTCCCGCCCAGTCAATGGGTTTGGGATGAGCAAATAGCTATAATGGGATAATCATGCACCTTATTCGCTGGGGGAGAGGAATTTACACAAGGGAACATCACCAGCACGCCCCTTCCTCCCCCTCCCTCCCTCCTTCCCCACCTCCACCCCAGCCCCGCGGCTCAACCCTCACGAGGGGTTGGTGGGTCGGTGGCACACAAGGGGGTAAGTAAGCCCACCCTTATCCTCCACCCCATCCCCGCCCCCCGGCCAGCAAAGGAGCCGCCGCCGCCCTGGCCAAAGCCGGCAGCGCCACAGGCTCGGCTTGGCTCGGCTCGCGGAGACAAAAGGCAGGAGGAGGAGGTTAATCATCAAGTTTGCTTTAGGAAAATAAATAAATAAATAAATAAATCCTGTGCGCCGGCGCTCCATTTGTTCAGGGGAAATTCCCCTTACGGAGAAGTGCAGCCGCGCTTCAGCTGCGGGGGCGGCGGCGGAGGGAGGCGGAGGCGGAGGGAGGAGGCGGAAGCGAGGGAGGCAGACGGTGGGGATGTTTAGAGGAAATTTACAATCATTTCCTCTCTGTGGTTTGGTTACAAATCAACAACATCCTGTTCTTTTGTGAGGCTCAAAGGCGTCTGCCAGACGGATGGCTGCAGTCCCTTAAAGGAGCCGCCGCCGTAGAAGCACCACCA
>JAIOUR011607605.1:0-11811 GCA_020711275.1 Calotes versicolor
CCCTGTCTACCATGAATGTATCAAAATGCCTCTTTAAAATTGTCCACATTGGCAGCCATCATGACAGCTTGTGCCAGGGAATTTACATATGTGCTATGAGAAGGCACATTAGCTGTCCTAAACTCTCCATCTTAGGAGAATTAGCTAGAGACAACTTTCAACTGAGAGGAAAATGTCTCCCTATCTACGGTATATTCCCCACATATACGTCTACCTTGTCTTCCCTTACCTGAAGTTTTGCTAATCTAAACATCCACAACTTATGTAAACCTTTTCTCATAGAAAAGCAGCTCCATGCCTTTTACCACAGCAGCCTTTCTTTATCCAATTCTCTACCTCATAATACTGTTGTTTTTTAAAGTATGGTGATGAGAACTTTAAATAGTGTTCTAAATGTGGTTGTTCTCTGAATTTACACAAGGCCAGCATATTATTGGCAGTTCTATTCTCAGTTCCTGTTCTAGTTAGGCCCAGCATGGAATTTACCTCTGTCCCCCACAGAAGCAACACACTGTGACATCTTTTTTCAAGCCACCCACCAAAACCCAAAATCCTTTTCTTGATATATGTAAGATCTCAGCTTTTAGGAACCAGTCAGCTGAAAGGAACTATATATTGTCCCAATTAGCATCACTTTATATTTGCTTTATCCGAAATCTTATCCACCTTTCTAAAGACCACTTCCTAGGTTTGAAGTGAAGGCTTCAGAGCTATTAGATATATGTTTTGTTGTACCAGTGAACAAACATGATTACCTCACTCTCCCCCCCCCACTACAGCCCAATTACAAAAACGGTATCAAACACTATTCCCAATTCACAGAAACAAGAGGGAAACCGGGTACCTGACTCAAGAAATCAGCAATCTAAATTTCATCACAGGGTAGCCAACCGAGAGAGTAAACGAGCTAGAAATTATTTTGTGCAATTAGAACTGTTTCTATGACTGATGAAAACTAAGTGATCATGGTGAAGGGGTCAAAGTAAATACATATTTTGACAGTAGACTTTTACCAGACAGGGGTTTCATATAAGTATTTTGGAATAATGTTCAACATAGATAATAATAGGGGTGCACTGTTTATGGTAGCAGTACCACTGAAAAAGCTGTGGATGCAGGCAAGGACATAACAGTAAATAAAAGCATGGGATGGGTTGGGCAGTGTAATTGGTTGTAGCTCAGGGGGAAAGCAGATGTTTGTGAAGTTATTCATAACCCAAAAAATCATGGCATGATGTTTCCCCTGTGAAGAGTTCATCAATTCTATGCAAAGTCTGCATCTCCAATGACTGTTAGAATGTTGGATTATTGTCTGTCCGGAGCTTGAAAAGTGGTTTTTCAAAAATTTTACATTTTTCCTATCCCATTTGGTTCCTGAAAGTAACTTGTCACTTCTCTTAATAACTCAAAGAATAGTGGATGCTTTTAACTTTGATTTTCAACTTCATTTTAAATAAATGCACTTACAAAATATAAAAATGACCCCCAAATATCCCTCCAAATCAACTGATTATAACTTAGAAACAAAATAACAATGTTACTTATCATCATTATTGTTCTCTATTTAAAACATTGCTATGCTATATTTGTATGAAATTCCAAAGTAATATATAACAAGTAGCTTTACTACTTTTAGGAGAAAAAGATGTGCCTTGAGACTGGGCTATCCTTCCTCTTAGGAAGATCAGACTAAACACATATTTACTATGATGGCCAAAGGAACTGTCACACAAGTTTTACATCTCTGTATGTCACCTAGATGTTATTTAGACATTTGATTAAAATATCCTGACATCTGAACACTGAATCTGGCTCTATCACCCAAAGAAATGTTACTCACATAGAAAAACATAATACCCTCAGAAGACATACTTCTTCCAAATCTATCCCTTAGCACACAGAGGAATCAGCAGCCCATCTGAACAGCAATCAAGAAAAACAATTTGCCTCACAAAATTTGACTGAAAAGATATCTCTAAGGCCTGTTGAAAACATGCCTGGGAAATAGTTTCCCTCTGGTATGATTTTGACACATTTGGAAAGCTCCTTGAATTCAGAAAACAGAAAAGATTTTTATTTTCTTCTCCTTTTCTGTGGGAAAATTTGAAGGAAACACAGATTTTAGCCCTTGTCATTCTTGTTTTCTTTTCAGCAAAGATTCATCGTTTTAGCAAGATAAGGCATTAGCCCACTCCAAGTTTAAAACCAGAGTGGAAGTAGGACATTGCAGTTCTTGGAAGATGACATATTTGCCCTAGTTGGCTGATATTACATGTAGAGCATCGCATTACATAAGAATGCTTCTGGAAAGAATCAAAAGGTCTCTCAACAGATGCTTTGCTCAGCTGAGTGACTCAGATTGTATACTTCATTCTCCTCGCTTTGGGTCTCTTTAATCCACCTGGTTTCTCCTCCATCTGAGCTTTCACTTCTCTTCTCTTCTCTTCTCTTCTCTTCTCTGTGTTTCATTTTTGGCTCCTGTCTCCATCTTGTTTCACCTTTAACCTTACAGCTTCTAGCCTGTTAGGTGGTTAAGCTCTACTTGTAAGCTTCTATCATGGACTGCTATACATTTCTTTCCCCGGATATACTTCCTAAATACAGTATTTGACTTCCATCTTGCTACCTAGAATGATTTCCTCATCTGACTGACCCTCATAAATTCCAAGAGCTGATTTAAAAATTCCAAGAGCTGATTCTCCCCAATGTTCCTATCCCCTCCCTCCAAATCCTAGATGGCCTTTCAGTAGAATTCCAAAGGCATTTCTTTCTCATTACTTCAGCATGACAACAGGCTGACTATAATAACTTTTCTGTTTCATTTATTTGGGATGACAGCTGTGCCATGAGAACCCTATCTTATATACACACTTTAAAAAGACACAGGGCCTTTCATAAAACACCTCTACTGTCCAATTGCCTGTGCTTCATCCATAGAATTTGACAAATTTGACAAAGATCAAATTAAGATTTGCCTAATTTGGAAGCAGCCTAGGCATTATGTCTATCTAGGTCTTAAAAATCATCCTTCACCCACATTTGTGCAGTTATTCAGTGGTGAAAGAAACTTATTTATAGGGCAATTTATTTATATTTAATATATTTCTTTTACAGATGGCCACTGTGGTAGAGTGGATAGGCTGATGGGCTGGGACTTAGAACATGTAGATTCACATCTCATTTCAGCCATTGTAATTCACTGAGTGACGGGAGTTAAGAAAATCATGCCTTGACTATCTCACATACCTTGAAATCTCTAATTAAAGATCAGTCTAAGTTTGACACAACTTGATGGTACTGTGAGTAGGATGAAACCTAAGCCCCACAGGGCCTGCACTTCATAGGGTCCCTTCTAGCTCTGCATCAGCTCCAATGATTAGTTTGCAAATATATCAGAGCTGGCTTCTTCATTCTCACCAAAACATACAGTGGCATGCATTCTCAAGTCCATAGAATGATAAACCTGCACATCGCTTTCTTGTTGCGTGTACCATACCCTGTTACTTCAAAAGATTGCCACAAGTGGTTTGTAATTAACAATCAGGCTTGCTTCAGAAGCAACATAGGCAATGTTCTTTTAGCTGACTAAAGACTGGGTTTAATTCATTTAGAAAGCTAACCAAATAAGCCAACAATAAGCCAAATAAGCCAAATAAATATTCCACACCCACACACTGAAGAAAAAACGCTCAAGATTATATTAAAATATCTTTACAAATGGAAAGAGTCTGTCCCATGATAAGGAAGCACACATTTTACAGGTAAACTGCAGGACTCATCATGCTGCATTACACTTACATGTGTGCAAGTCATATTTGACTCAAGAGGCAGTGCTCATCTCTATTTTTTAGCTAAAGAGCCAGTGTTGTGTGAGCCCGTAAACATGTGGCAGGCATGGGGCACGGAACACTGTTACTTTCCCACTTTTTATGACAATACTTATTTATCTACTTGTATTTGCATACTTTCGAACTGCTAGACTGGCAGGAGCCGGGACTAGCAGGGGGAGCTTGCTCTGTGGCACCTGGGATTCGAACTGCTAAGCTTTCCAACTTTGCAGCAAACAGTCACCATTCTAGTTCGATGAGCCACTGAGTCCTTAAAAAATACTGTATACTAACTATAAAAATACTGGTTTTCAAATACAGAATACTGGTCAGTGCTTTGTCATTTGTTCTTTTACGCCATCAAGTCACTTCCAATTTATGGCAATCCTATGAATGAGCAATTTCCAAAATATCCTATACTTAACAGCCCTGCTCAGTTGTTGCAAAGTCAAGCCTGTGGCTTCCTGCAGGGATACAAGCCATCTTGTATTTGGTCTTATTCTTATTACTTCTGCTTTTTGAAACCAGTATAAAAATGCAAAATAGTCATGGTAGAAATTGCCTTCTTTGCTTTATTTTCTTTCAGTAGGTGATCTGCACAGGGTTTTTTTTTTTTTTTTGCAGCATCTTGACATCTTATGCAACTGGAATAATGAGGCTGATATATGCAACCTACTGATCGGTTTATGAAAATTCATCTTCACCTCAGGGGCTCTTCTCTTTTGAATACATGAGCATAACTTTCAGGAATAATGCACTCCTTAGGGGACCAATTCTGCCATTCATGTTGACTCCAAATTCCCTTTGAAGTGTATAGGACATGGCACAGTCAGTGGGGTTTAAATTTGATTATACACAGAGCAGCATCAATGTATCCAGTGTATTCAGACCAGCTTTCTCATGTGCTATTCAATAATGGGGAGCAATGCAAAAGAGGAGCTGGTTTGTTGAAACCCTTAGCCTCGGCTCCTCTAAATGTTACACAGAAAGCATGTTTTTCTGAGCATCTAGCATTTTATTTTATTTTTTTATTTTTGAAATCCTTAGATTCAAGTCTAATTTCACCTGGTATGGTATAATACTTTAAAGACTATTTGTAAGTTGATTCCTGGCAACTGGACTCCTTTTTCTTAGAGAGATTGAAACATTTTACTGCTCATCTGAACAGCTTTGTCAGTCTGAGTAAGCTGGTTGCGAGTCCTCCGTTTTATAGCTCACTTTGATTGCAGTCACCATGGTCTGAATGAGTTCAACCTCTGATAGTAATGATTGTTACAGCAAGAAAACTTTCTCAGCACCTCATGCATAGCCAATTTGACAGTCAAATGCTAGTGTGATGGGTTTGACTAGGAAGACCTTTTTTGGTTGTATTGCACCTTTAAAGTGAAAATGTCCTACGAAGAGATTGTGGAGTTCAGATATCTACCTAAGGAGACTCCAATCTCATTTCCCAGCATCTCTGCTTAAATGGGACAAAGCCATCCATACTAAAGATGCATCTGCCTACATCCCTATAGAACTAATGCCAGTCACAGTAGACAGAGCATAGACTGGAGAGCCAAGTGGCTGGACCTAGTATAACAAACTTTCTATATTCCTATCCATGGGGAAAAAACGAGGCAATCAGTAAAATGCTAACTGCAAGATCTTATTTGATTTCCTAAGCAACAATGTCCCATTACAGTACATGCATAGCCATGAAAGTGGCAAAAATGTGCAACTATCTAGCATCCCACTACAATTTACCATAAGAACATAACAGCCTTGCTGGAACAGGCCACAGCCCATCAAGACCAGCATTCTGTCCTACACAGTTGCTCACCATTTGTTTCAGGCCAGGGTATTTCCAAGCATATGTCTTTACTTCCTTGTGATCCCTGCAAATGGCATTGGGAGACATCCTGCCAATATCTCCAACCCGGAGCTTGACCTTAAGCCTCCATAGTTATGACTTGTGATACCCTTGTTCTCCATAAACTGGTCTAACACACTCTTAAATCAAGGCTGACAGTTGTTACCACTTCTTCTGGCAGGGAGTTCCACAGACCAGTGATCCTCTGGGTAAAAAAGTACTTTCTTTTATTTGTTTGAGATCTAGCACCCAAAAGTTTCATGGAGTGCCCCCTAGATCTAGTGTTGTACAACAGGGAGAACAGTTCTTATCTACTTTGTCAACACTGTGCATGATTTTATAAACTTCAATCAGGTCTCAGACACCATTGCTTCAGAGTGAAGAAGCCCAATGCCATGATATCCTGTACAGTACATATTTCCCAACCCAGTCCGTCTCCCCATAACTCACTGGCGGCTGCCGAGCGGGAATTAAAGTTTTGAGGAAAATAGCATATCCCAAAGACAGGATACATTGATTAGGCTGGTTTGGAACTAGGAGTATGTTTCTCTCAAGGGTTGCTGCTAGCCCCAGGAGACTTGGGGCTATTGGCATTTGCTTAATGGCAACAGTCCTGAGTCTCCTGGGGCTAGCAAGACTCCTCTCTCTCTCTCTCTCTCTCTCTCTCTCTTTCTCTCTCTCTCTCTCTCTCTTCATTTCAGTAACTTCAGTGAGGGGAAAAATCATGGCAATGAGGAAATCAGATTTGGCACAGATAGCAGATTCGCTTTCCTTGGGCCATCTTAGAAAGCATCAGGGCCGCTGGGTTGCTTCTGAATGTCCTTCCCTGAAGGCTTCTCCAGCCAGCATGTTGGATTCTGTCTGAAACCCATCTCAGACATGCCCAACAGCAAGAAACTTGCAAGTTTTGCCAAGAATAGAATATCTATATATTACTGAGCTACTCCTTAAAAAGGAAAACAGGCATCTCTCTTCTGGTTAAAATCGCGAAGTATTACGAAGCTCCTCAGTTTTTAGTCCTATGTAAAACCAATTTAAAACTTCCTGAGGCATACATTCTGAGCCTGGGGGGAAGACCACCTTTGTCTGGTTCTCAGTAGGGAAAGTGCAGGATTCTCTCTTTTCATCCCTCCTGTCACACTTTTCACTCAGTTCAGCTAAACTGTGGGGCATGCCTTTCGCCAGAATGTACAACTAAGGAATTCTCATGGAAGGACTTCATTCTTTAAAACTGCACCTCAGTCACTTGCATATCAGGAGATGATGGGATACAGCCACTTTTCCCTGTTAAAGCCATAACTGTCCTAAGGTGCAGAATTTCCCCCCTGTATTTCCACATGCCATATTGACAATGCAATTTCAAGAGGATAATCTACCAAGAATTAACCTGCATGACTTGTCTAGCAAATCTGCACTTAGTTCTGGACTTGAAGACTGTTTCCACCGTGAAAGACTGATTGCTTATTTTTTGTATCTCTCTTCACAGTTAAGAAAGTTACTGCTAACTATGGTAGGGTCTTTTTCCCCCTAGAGTACTGAGGTTATTTCCAATAACGGAAAGTAGCCTTTGTGTCTTTTCTTTCTCTTGTGATCAACAGGCTTTTACATAGCCATTCCATTCTATTAAAGGGGATCATTCCCATAAATCCTGATTTTGTCTATTATTCAAATGGGATCCAATGGTTGTTACCTCTTCGTGGCTAGCAAAAAAATGCTGGCATGGTTCTGGGGGCCACATTGGGGGAGCAAGAAGAACTTGTTAGCTGATTGCTTTATAACAAGACCAATGCAACTTTGTACTTCTGTTTTGATTTATTTAGCATTCAGACACCTTGTGCTGATTTGTAAAAAAAATACCCCAGACCTTGGCACTGTCACAAGACAGTACTGTTTCCTAGGATAGCTTCAAGCTAAAAATGGACTTGGCACTAGTAGGTTAACACATGCCTCCAGTAAAAAGAGAAAGTCTGTCTTCAAATGACACTTCAGGGTGTCAAATCTATACTCGTTTCGTAATTTTCCTGTCATATTTGCTTACGTAACTTGTTCAACTACTCCCTTGGCCTACTGCTAGTACTGCTATCATCACATGACCATTCAAGCTCGGGATATAAAACTCAATCTGTCTTCCTTTTATTTGACCGGAAAAACCAGTCTACAGAGAGCAGCGCTTCTGGAGGTAGAACAGTTGTGGCCAGAAATGATACGGGAGAAGAACAAAAATGGAGTTATTTTTAGCACATCTTTCTGAGCAGAGCTTAATTTCTAGACAAGAGTCTATAGAGATCAGGTCTCACTGGAACCAAATCACTATGGTACCCATCTCCTGTAAGCTGCAATAACACATGGATGACTTGGAAATGCACTTCACGTCTTCCCAAAGGGATTCTTACCTGTTCTTACTTCTGAGCCCTGAGTTTCAGGGCTGTGCCCTGGTGTTTAAAGCAACTGCTGCCAAATTATTTTAGGGCGTGACCACACAGTAAGAAAAATGTCAATGGACCCAAAGTGAATTTGCACCTTGGAAATTTGGCTTAGATAAAATTACATTAATTTGTCACACAGGGGGAATGGAAGAAATTGACAAACAGCACAGCTCTGGCACAGATTAAGTTCTGGCTACACCTGCAAATCTGAACTACACAATAAAAAAGTAACCAAGATAAAGTAAGCCTAAGTATATAAAAAAAGATATATAAATAAAATAAGTCAGGATAAATAAAAGAAGAGTTAAATAAAATAAGTTGAGGAATAAAGAAAATCATAAAAAATAAAACATAATAAGCTGAAATCTGCATTTTAAGAATTATTCTGAAAGCAAGTTCTAATACAGCCTTGTTTGGACAGCTGTTTAGTAGCACTGGAGCCATTTAAAAAGTACTCTAATCCAGGGGCACTCGGGGCTGTTGCCATCAATCAAATGCCAATAGCCCCGAGTCTCCTGGGGCTAGAAACGCCCCTGCTCTAATCCTACAATCAACAGCGAATGCTTATACTTATATATACCGTATTTTTTTGCCTCAAAAAAACATTGGAGATCACATAGGTGGCTTATTATTATTGACTCAAGTATGAGGGGGGCTTTTTCAGCCCTAAAAATGGGCTGAAAAACTAGACTTATACTCGAGTATATATATATAAAAGTTGATGGCAACCAGAAGAAAAGAATGCCTTACCTGTCCTCCTTTAGGTTGGTATCTGATATTGTCTGTGGACCCAATTTTGGACCTGATATTCTTGAGATCTGGCAGAGGTTGGTTAATGAGCCGCAGTTGCTTCGGGGTGCCTGGAGATTTGGGAGGGGTGCGTATGATGGCAACTTTCTTCTCAGTGGGAACCAGGATACCTGATTTGGGAGTTCCTGGTGTATGAGGGGTTCTGGAATAGCTAGGGGTCCCCGGAGTGCCTGGTGTACGGGAGGAATAACTAGGTGGGGTCCCAGGAGTGATTGCCGTTGATCCTGGTGTAGTTGGAGTTGACGTGCCGCTCTTCCCTGTTCGGCTTCGAATAGGTTCTGATCCTGTTTTGGTAACAGAGGAATACAGCAAGTATGATTTCACGGACGCTGCCATCTAACAGAGAACAAAGGCTCATTATAGAGAGAATAAAGATAATTGTGACTGTAATTGTAATTCTGGAATTATTCACTCTGCTAAAGAGCTTTCTAAAGGCCATGAAGATACTCAGCAACACCCTGAATGGCAAGAACTACACAACATACAAACAAATTAGATTCTACAGAAGATCAATTGAGACCAACAGAGATCTTAAATTAATTCTTACATGGTTTGCTGATTATACGTTAAAGGAGAAATCACTTATGAAACAGTACATGTACCAAGATTGATGTGAATGTAAATGCAGACATTAGAACCATCTCTGATTACCCTCTCCTCCTTGCAGTACCTTGGAATCAATACTATTAACTCTATTCGTAACTCACAAGGGCCCTTTCCAGGTAAAGAGCTTGCATTTTTAATCTAAATCTATAGCATTTTCCATTTTTCAAGCTATTTTCATCCTTATGCATTAAATCTTTCCCAGAATTCATCTCTCAAGCATCTACAATAGGGAAGAAATCTGCAAAGCATAACTAAACCCAAAGTCCTTACAGTACATGCAAAATATACTGAAAAATGGTCCACACGCCCCTGCCTATGGCAGTTCCAATACACAAGCAGCGTAACACAAACACTGAAACATTTGGCAGTGAGTTGCCTTATTGAGAAACTGTGTGCTGCATTGTGTGGCTTAGCAGTCATCTGATCATGTCTAATGTGATGAATTGATCCAAACTGGAGGGAATTTGGCTGCAAAAATTATGTCATTTGCACAGGAATACAAGAGAACTTTAGCCTTTATAAGGATGAAAAGTAGGACAATGGCAAGAAAAGAGTTAAGGCCCTGAACCAGCTAAGGTGTGCAATAAGATACAAAAGACTGACATGATGCTGGCACATCTGATCCCAGCTAAAATACAAGCAAACCCATGATTCCTCCACCACAGCCAAGTATCTGGGTCTACAAAGGGGCAAGTTGACAAGCAGGAAATAAGGGGAACAACCCATTCAAGAATGCTATAGCATTTTTAATTGAGCTGTCATTTTTATGAAAGCGAGTGTGAAGAACGACAGGGAACATTTCTATTTAAGGCAAGTAGAATAACATCAACAATACAGAATGCCACATTATTCAAAGAAATGTGGATCAATTCAATGCACGTTGATTTCTAATTTGTTCCATGGGACAGAACTGTCTCCTATTTACTATGTGTACCATCCCTTGCTTGCAGTTTTAGGCACATTAGGTTTGAAGAAGTAAGTGGCACTTATTCACTATGATTCTTTCCCCACCCTATCCCAATCACTGTACAGCAATTTCCATTAAGATAAGAGGCAGCTGAGACCAGCCAGACACTTACATGTGTGTATATACAGAGACAGGATAATAGATAAGCTGTTCATCAGTAGCCTGAGGACAAAATAAGCTCTGTAGTGCTGAGTGTGGGATTGTTTTAAAAATTGAGAGGCACACCTGAAGGGAAACAGGATAGTGATCGAGAGCTGGCCCAAGGGCGTGGTAGGTGGAAGGGTGCTGAGTTTGTCCTCTAATTAGAATAGCCAAAACTTAGCTACACATACTCTACCATAGAGGTTTTTAACATGTTCTTGGACTGCATCTCCCAAGAGCTCTTGTCAGCATAGCTAGTGAAGGCTTCTGGGAGTTGCAGTCCAAGAACATCTAGGGACACACAGGTTAAGACCCACTGCTCTAGCACATTTTATTACAACATATCACACTATCATATAATGTCTATACATACAAAGTCCAGCTAGAGCATCTAGAGTTTTGAGTAACAGAAAATGTGTAACTAGCAGTATTGTGGAAGAGTTACAGCAGCAAGACACATACTGGTGGTCCGTCGCACTGATGAAGTGGTGCTGTTCAGGGAGAAAGAATTCTCGTCTCGCTCTCTGTCTGCTGACATGCCTCTTCGAGTTGGTATAATAGAAGAAGGTCTTGGCAAAGAAGAACGCTTTTCTGGACTCTTGGTTAACCCATCCTGGTAGAAACAAGAACAGATATTTATCTTTTAAACCAAATATTTGAGACTGAACATTTCAAGCTTACATTTTGCTGTACACTAGGTATCCTCCAGCAGCAGCTTCTAAATGATGTAGAGCCAAAATATATTAGATGAAGCGAGGATATATTAATTTCCTTTAAAATGTTTTTTCATCTTTACAAACCACACATACTGTATACACAAAGAGAGAGAAAAGAACAATTTTTTTGAAAGGTAAACATATCAGTGATATATATAATTTACTTATTTACAATACAGTAAGCCCCCAGAATTCATTGGGGTTAGGTTCCAGGACCTACCGCAAACTGTGAAAAACCACAATGTGCGGATGTGGTTTTAAAAATGGCCATAACACATGTGCAATGTCTCCCACATTGGAGAAGAGCCTGCCAGTGGCCGCACCCAGGGAGACTTGCCACCCACCAACAACTGCACTAGCTGCCTCCGTGCCAGCCTAGGGCTACTGCCGTCGACACTCCCACCAGGCAATGGGCCCCACAGGCTGGAAAAAAACCAAGGAATTTACTGAAAAATATTGACTGGGG
>JAIOUR011608714.1:0-11812 GCA_020711275.1 Calotes versicolor
GGTTCCTCCTCCCTCCCAAAAACACCCAGGAGGGGAGCTGCAGGGGGGGGGAGTCTGCAAGGAGGCAGTGGGAGGGACTCCCTCCCTCCCTGGTCTGGGGGTGGTGGTGGAGGGTGGCAGGACCCTGTTGGAGCTGCTGCCTGCAGGCACTCCAGGCTCTGCCCCAGGGCCCGCCTGACCTCTGCTACCTCTCCCTCCCTCCCCCTTCTGTCTGCAGGGGGGTTTGCAAGGAGGCAACAGGAGCCCCCCCCCCCAGCCTGAGTGAGCACTGTCAGAGCCGCTGCCTGCAGGCACTGGTGGCTCTGCCCCGGGGCCAGCCTGACCTCCGCTGCCTCCCCTTTCTGTCCAGGCATGGGCTCACTGGCCACGCTGGCCAACAAGTCCTTACAGAAGGCAGAGGCACTGGAAGCTGGCATCCACAACGCTCGCCAAATGGCCTGCACGCCAGGCCCCTCTTGTCTGCCTGCATCTCTCCCCTACCAGTTCCTGGAATGGGTGCAAAAATCATCTTCATCCCCGGGTGCAGAAACCCTCAGCTGCACCTCTTGGTATGGATCAAGCAATGTTTGGGTAAAACTAAATTAGGGATATTTAAAACAATTGTTTCTCATATTATTTTTAAATTGCTTTAAGTACATTATTTTAAATTGCTTTAAGTACATTAAATTGCTTTATGGCAGGGGTGGCGAACCTGTGGCTCTCCAGATGTTTTGGACAGCAACTCCCAGAAGCCTTCTCCACTAGCTCTGCTGGAGAGGGCTTCTGGGAGTTGCTGTCCAAAACATCTGGAGAGCCACAGGTTCGCCACCCCTGCTTTAAGGCAACAATTGGCGACACTACACTACTGCCAATTTAACTATTAAATATGGACCATAAAGCACAAAGAATATAAGGCCAAATTAAGCCTGCTCTTTCATGAAATTTGTTTTAAACATCTGACCTTAAGCGTTACCTTTAAGCATTAGGAAATTTCCAACTTGTTGCATTCCATTTGAAATCCTCTGATATACTGTTTTCTTTTCTATCAAGAAACCATGTCTTGTGCTTCTTATTGTCAAAACGTGGTAATAGGCTCTGAGGGGAAATACTGTTACTAGTAAATAATAGTTTTGAATAACCCAGCTACATTTTTTTGAATTAAAAGCCAGATTTATGATATACATTTTGCTATTATGTGCCACAGTAATCCCAAACACAATATTAACACACTCCTGGGGGAAACCTTTGGGAGAAAACAGATTCTTAGTAACTCTTCTTGTCCTACTGATTAATATAAGACAAATTCAAACTGTTGGACCATTCCTCTCTGGTAAACCAAGTCATTATGTGCACTGGGGACATTTTGTTTACTAGAGAAGAACAGAATGGAAGTTTTGATTTAAGCAACATAAGTTTAGACGATGTGTATGTTCTTATTATGCCTTAACAAAATGGAATATGACACTGCAATAATAATGTAGCTTTCTAAGAATATGAATTAAATGCTGCTGAATTGTTATAAGCTTGGTTTGCTGGTCTAGCAATAGCTTTGTCTCATTTCAGGACTACCTCTTTCGCAAAAACATGACGGCAGACCTAAAAGCATTTGTGCACAAATATGGTTTTGATGTCATTGTCATTTTGGCCAGCTACTTATCAGAAGAAGAAGGGGGGAAAAGACAAATTGCAGTTTATTCTGAAAACATGGAACTTGGAAATCAGGTATTTTTTTTAATGAAAGAAGCAATAATTTTGGCTCAGGTTATAGCATTAGATTTATATTATTAGCATATGTGAATATTAAAAGCTGTTGCTTTTATGAGGAGCAGAATTCTAATCATAGACAGATAACTCATGTTCAAACCATAGTGTATCCTTTCAAATGTTGGTATTATTCAAGTTTGCCCAATTCTACTAACAATGCCCACTTTTAGTTTACGTTGAGGCCCTCTTCAATCATTGTCTAACCCATTCTCCTAAACATGCTTAAAAGAAAATGCCTGGCTCCCTCTAGTTCCCCTCAACACTTTGTTTCTATGGAGAGCAATGTGTCTGCATAGGAGAGGTTTCCCTTCAGAGACAGAATATCTTAATCTCCCAGGTTTCTTATTTGCTTGAAGAGTTACAAGCTGGAACATTTCAATTGTTTATACATGACTCTTCACATCAAGAAAGTGATAAAAGAGAGGGAAGGGGCTGTTGACCCTCACACACATATTTGAGAGGACCAGATAAGTGATGGCTGAACAGAGTGTGAGTTTCAACCCTATTAGAAAGGATGGTGCTGGTTTTATGCTTGGGAGGTGCAAGTACCCATCCTCCTATCCCAGTGGCATAGCACTGCCACCTGCCACCGGTGTGGAGTAGGGAAATGCCGGCCCCCAAGGGGTGCGTGTGCATGATACTGTGCGCACTCTCGCACCCATCCCCATAGGTCCGCAGCCAGGCGGCGGCTTCGCACCCCCACCCCCCCAGGTGGCCCTGCCATCACCGCCTGGCTGCTGATCCGAGCGGTGGCAGGCAGATGGGGGGGTTGCAAGCGTGCCCCCTCCTGCCGCTCGGATCAGCAGCCACGTGGTGGCGGGAGGGCCTCCTGTGTTTTTTTTTTTTGAGAAGTTGCATGCACGCCCGCCCTCTAACTTGCATAGTGCTCCTCCTGCAATTCACGGAGAGCAGGAGCGCAGCTGGGAGGGCGGTGGGGCGCGTGGGGCACAGCCCTGCAGGCGGGCGACCTCGCACCACCTTCTGCAGGTGGCCCTGCCCTTGCCGCCCGGCTGCGTGCCGATAAGGGTGGGTATGAGCGTGTGCCCCCTTAAATCACACACCCGGTACGCTCACACCTATGCCACCCCCACGGTACGCCCCTGCCCTATCCTAAAATCAAGTTTATCAGATAATTGTAAGTCAGATTAGAAATATGTAATCAGAGCTGACAAAACATTTTTTTGGAGAAAATTGGTCACACCTGTTGCCTCAAACTTTATTTCTCTAAAATGAAAGATATAACATAGTCCAAAATCATTTTTCAGAAATTAAGTTGATGGCTGCATGATCCAGAAACATTTTGCCTAGTACTTTCCTCTGTTTTCCTAAAACAGAGTTTATATTATTTTCATAAACAATAAATACAAAGGAGTGCTGACAACCAGTATCAGCTATAGTGGACAGTGGTATTTCCATTGCCCATACATGCCAGGTCTGGATATGTGGACTGAAAGACATTGACTTGCTCTATTAGAATATAGATGATAAAGCTGAAAGAAGTAGTTTGCAGTTTATTTGATTTGATGCTGTATTGTTATGTTGTGAATTTATTTAACTGTTTATTTGTTTATGGTGTATATTTGTTGTGACTGCCCAAAGTGGCCATGTAGCTAGATGGGCATTACATAAATTGAATGAATGGATGAGTGAATGAATATACACAGATACAAACACTCTCACTGTTTTTCCTTCAACAGATCTGCTGTGAATTAGAAGAGTGTCAGAATCCTTGCCTGGAACTTGATCCTCTGGATTATGGATGTGACCAACTCCTCATATATCAGCAAGAAAATTCTGCAACAAATTGCAACGACATTTTCCTGCTAATGAAAGATTTTATTACAAGGAGGCACCCAGAAATGGCACCAAACAGTAGGACATCTTCCACTGAAGCTGTTGCTGGAAGCGCTCCACTTTCCCAAGGATCTTCTGGTATCATGGAGCTGTATGGTTCAGACATTGAGCCACAGGCAAATGTTAACTTTATAGAGAATCCTCAAGACCATATTGGATCTGCCCAAGTCAATGCTGATATAAATGTAGATCTTGTGAGTCCAGACAGTGGACTTGCTACTATAAGAAGCAGCAGGTCTTCCAAGGAAAGTTCTGTTTTTCTTAGTGATGATAGTCCAGTAGGAGAAGGGGCTGCATCTCATCACAGTTTCTTTTCTGGCTTCGACTCATACAGCCCTATTCCTGAAGGAGTCATAGCTGAAGAAACGCCACAGACTAGAAATAACAGTGACAATTTTGATCTTTTCAACTTCGATATGGCATCAGTAGCTACTGTTCAGACAGAATCTTCTCATTCTGTAGACTTTTCCCCAGCTGATGATTTCTCCCATGGCAGTGGCTCATCAGAAGGGCAGCAACTGACTGACTCAAAAGTAGCTAATGAGACTAGTCAATCAGAATGTGATCTTGCAGGATATTCGACTGATTTACCAATGGCAAAAAATGAAGAAGATGGAAATGCAGCATTTGATGGGTGTAGCCTCTTGCAAGAAAATACTAGAGATTTTGAGGAAACACAACCACATTTTATTGACTTGGAAGACAATTCCCCTTCTTGTCCTGAAAGACAGAAAAGTATTGACAAAATAACTCCACCAACACCTATGAACAGTCTTGTGGAAACATCACCTTTAGACAGCGGGCTACCATCATTTTATCCACAAGATATAATTGAAAAGATGGATAAAATTGACCCTGGGAACCATTCTCGCTCCCGTATTAGATATGGGAGTTGGTGGGATGGTTTTGATTTAGATTCCAAAAATGCTGACATATCAAGTTCAGCTGATCCAGCATCTGTATTTCAGAGTCCTGATTTATCAAAAGAATATAAAGAAAATATATGGCTGAGGCAGCAAATGGAAAGAAGAGCTTCAGATTCAATATGTGTACAAAACCCACAAAAACACACCAAAATTTCAAGAACAAACATTTGGGAGGACAATTTTGATATTGCGCAGAATGAACATGCTATGGAAAATCAACAAAAAGATAATGAACAGGTGGAAAACTTTACTGGCATGTGGACCTTAAGTCAACCAGTACCTACAGTATCTGGTCCGTGGGATAATATTGACAGTACACAGAGCAAGACAAATTTACCAAATGCCTGGTCAGTGTTTGATCATGATGTTTCTGAGCATCCAGAAGATACGTGGAATGTTCCTCAGTTGGATTTTGATCACATTTCACAGACAGATTTTGACACATGGGCTAAGTCTCAGTTCATGCCAAAAGTATCTAATGTGAATGAATGTGAAAATCTAAATAATCAGGCACTGGCTGAAAACAAAGTCCAAGGTAGTTCAGTAGAACAGCGTAGACCATGCAAAAATGGACAGACTGACAGTACACAACAGAATGTTAAACTAGCTTTGGAACACCAAAATGACATTGTATTTAAGCCTGGTGAGCTTGACAGTACAAATGAATGGGATGCATACGACTCAAACATCAGAAAAGAAGTGCTTGGAAACCTTGTTTCTTGGGAAGATCCTTTTTTAACATACAGAGATCCAAACTTTATCACATCAAATACCAATGATGATTTGGTAGTTTCTCCACCAGATACAAACTATTCAACATCTGATTCGTATGTATCGCCATCAGGAATTGGGGATGAAAGAGAAACTGAAAGCAGCTCTAACAAAGAACCTGCTTTTGACCAAATGATCAATTCAAGCTCAGCTGAACATGAAACATATGATTTAACAGATGAAAAACCATTGCCACAAACATCACTTGTATGTTCATCCGATTCCAGTTATGAAAACACAAACTTTTGGAATTCACCACCTAAAAATGAGAAGCAAATGGAAACTCTGAGTTCTGAAGTAAATAATTTAACAAACACTCTTTTACTTGATTCAGAACAAAAAAGTGCCACATATTTTTCAGATGACTACTGTTTTGATGGAAGTAGCCATTCAAGTTCTGAAGATTTCGGATTAACTCCTGTTTCTGCTCAGGAAACTAGCCAATCACCTCCAAATAGTGTTATACATGCAGCAGATAGCAATGGTGAGATGAATAATGGTGTTATTCTTGAGGAGTGCAGTGGTTCAGCTAATGAACAAGTCAAAGGAAATGAACAGACAGAGCAGGGCACAGAATTTCCAGAGAAACAATGGAATAGGAAGCTTCAGCATAATCACAGTGACATTTTATCTGCTTCAACACAAAGGATTGATGAGAAAAGTGGACATGTTGCCCTTAACAATGTTAAGAGTGAGATTGTACAAAATGACAACACATCTTTGTCTCCTCTCTTGTGTGTTAATAATTCCGAGAAAAGCAAAATAATTTCTGATCATCCCATTTTGTCAGAAAGAATAAGAACAAATGGAATCCTAAATGAAATAACAGTAGAACCATCAGAAATAAGCATACCCTGTCAAAATGCAATGCCTCCTATTGTTGAGAACAGGAAAAAAGGATATCCAGATAATGTAGAAGATAAGAAATCTTTGATACACTTTGACCCAGCTGATCTTCCAAAGTATAGTTTAAATGTAGCATCTGTATCAGATTCAAAATATTTTGATATGGATCGGTCAGAGACCTCTGAAATGGAAAGTCGCTCTTCAAGTTCCTCTGAAGGAGGCAATAATCAAGAAAAATGTTCTCCAGTACTGTCTGAAAATGATGGGGTACAGAATAAATTGAAGCCATTAGATGCTTCACTACATGTTGAAGTAGTAGTACCACTATCAGCAACCACACCAGCAGAACAGCACAAACATTCATCTGAGGAGGTGATATCTAACTTAAAGCCATGTCAAAGTGATCTGGGAAGTCCTGAAAGTGTATCAGAAATGTTCAGCAGCCATGAAATATCTTTGGAGGGTACCAATAAAGAAGAATCAGTGGCAAATCCCCATACTCCATTTGCAGAATATACTGAATTTCCAGGTAGAGCAGATATGCCTACAATAAACAATTCACGGTCATTTGAAATGGATTCATCTGAGAAAAATGAGACTTTAGAAACCTTGGAATCTGAGGGTAAACTTTCAAATGAAAAATGTATTGATATTGTACCTCATCATAAATTGTCCCAAATTCTAGATGCTTGGAGTGTATCACTGAATGAATGTGCGCAATTTCCTGGAGTAAGCCCCAAGATAAATGAAACACTTGAAGTTTCAGATTCTGTGTATAGTTTCCTAGCTGAGAATCCAGTCAGAAACATATCTAAGGAAGACAGCACCTATAGTGATTCCCTTCATGATTACACACAATCAAATGCAACAAGTCCTGATGTAAGCTATTCTTCTGCAAGCATGCATATATGGGATAGTTTGCAAATCACTAACAGTCAAAAAGAAAATGAAGATGCTTGGAATACCACAAGTGATGGACAAGTAGAAGACTTCAGTAATGAATTAGTTGAGAATAAAACCCAAGAAGATTCTGAAACAAGTACTGAACACAAAGTTCCCAAAAACCTAGATCTTTGGAATGCTCCTGTGGATGATGATACTGTATCTTCTTTATCAAGTCCGGGAATAGATGAAGAGTCAGAAAACTCAAATGTACTTCATGCAGAAGCACAATTTGATTCATGCTCTGACAAGTGGGAGGAAGATGAAAGAAAGCTGAAATCTTTGCATATCCATGAATCAAACTCTGCAAATAATTCAAAAACAGTAGATGACAAACCACATTCAAAGACAAATGTCCATGTCATTGGATTAAATGAATGTTCTGAAGATGTTAATGGTAGTAATACTTCAGAGGATGGCTATAGCCATGAAACTTCTGGATATATAGTGCACTGGGGAACAATTCAAGATGAAGTACATGATCATACTGCTCATACTGCTACTGTAAGTAATTCAGATGCATGGGATATGGTACTACAAAGAAATTCTGAATGTACATTTGGAAAACATCAGAGGTTCACAGTGGAAGATGTTGGATTCCTAGATGATTCTTCAGAATGGTGGAATTTAAAGAAAAATGGAGATAGGTCAGTGGAAGCTGAGCACTTTAATTCAAGTAGTGATTTAAAAATTAATGACATAGGAATCCCAGGTCATGATACATGCGAAACACATAATGAAAGACATGAAAAAGTCAAAGATTCAAATTACATTGATGCTAACAGAAGTGAAAATGAGTTGACTCAAAATGATTGTGAAGGTGAAAAAGATCACCCAACAGTTGACCCCAAAAAAGGTTTCGTTCAAAGCCCAGTAAACTGGGAAGAGCATGATTCGCTATCACCAACAAATAAGAATGCAAGGGACATGAGCCAAGAAGCTTCAGTTCCTGCTATCAGAGATCCAAATACTCTTACACAATTGGTTACAGAAGACTGGAAATCAAACCTTTTGAATGCACTTGCGCAGGTAGATCCAAAGCTTAATTTCTTAAGAGATGATACAAATAATACAAATGATACAGCTCCCACCAGTGGAAATGAGATAAACATAGTAAATCCATTTGATCCTAAAGAATTAGATATTAGTGAAATATCTCCATCTCATAGTCCTCTTGCTTTGAAAGCAGATTGGATGTCAAATTCAGTATGGGATGAAAACAGAATTCCACAAGAAAACTCATTTTTTCCAGATATATTGCAAAATAGCAATATTGGATACTGTCAGGGATTCAATGTTGATCCAGATTTGTGGACTAATGCTGAAGAGCCTTTAAATTTGAGAACAAGCATTGAAAATCCTGATATATTAAGTCACTGTGATCAAGACAGCAGTTCACAGGCCTCAAGCAGTCCAGATGTTTGCAATGAATATGAAAACAAGCAACCATGTGCACAGTCTTCTGTTCTTGTACAGTCTGAGGAAGTTACTCTCATGTCTCCCATGTCAGATATGTACAAAAATAGAGATTTTGATTTTAATCAGCAGATTCCAGTTGACAGAAGTGAGATATATCCTGAAGAACACTGTCTCCATCGTCCATGTAATTATAAGACAAGCATTGGTAAGCCCAACCTACTAATATCTCCTAAAACTGAAGAACAACATGAAATTAGAGAAAATATATTGCAGGAATCTGATGTAGCAAATGAAACAGTGAATAAACGAGATTTGCTAAGTACCTGTACAAGAGATTTGGAAGTAGCACCCCTAAATCTGGAAAATAACTCATTTGAAGAAGAAAGCTTTGAAGAGCAAGAAGGCTTGAGATCTTTACATGAGTCTGTGGATCATGCAGTTGCTTCCACTTTGCTCATAGAGGCTTCTGAGAATTGCAAAACTTCAGACAATGATCATCTTTCAGAGGGTGACCATGTAACAGGCCATGTTAATGAAGCAGAAGCAACAAGTATAGGTATTAATGGTCAAATTGGAATGCATCACAGCAGAAACAAGATAAAAGTTACAAATAATTCAGCTACCGTAGTGAATGAATTTAATCCTCTGACAATGTTAGACAAAAAATCAGAAAAAAGAGTGGACATGCATTCAGTACTCATAGGAAAAAAACCATTACAAACCTCCATGAAAGAAGAGAATGACAGTTCACCATCCAACACAGTAAATAAGTATGGTAATGATATTATACAAGACCATGAAAATCGTCAGGAGGCTAATAACTCATGGTTAACAGGATCACCCAATATACAATTGTCACTTGCACATACGTCTTCATTTGATACATCATTTGATACAGAAGACTCTTCTAAAAATGACATAAATATTTCAGGATCTAGCACTCTTGATACAAAAGGTGAAGCTGAAGAACATTCTGAAGTAGATCAAGGATGGGGATCCTTGTTAATAGAATCTGATGGGACTCCTGGATCTACATGTACTTTGAAAAGATTTGAGTATGATACAGAGTCAAGTATTAATGATTCACCAACTCAAGACAATGGAATTCATATTTTAGAATCTAAAGCTATTGGTGTCAAAGGTGATGTTACAGAATGCATACAAGAAGATCAAGGTTGGGGATCACTTTTGTTAGAGTCTAATATGGCAACTGAATCGTCATATGTTTTGGAAAGATCTGAGTATGAAACAGGTTCAAGTAACATTAATTCTACTACTTGTGAACAAACTCTTCCCGAAGATAAACCTAGTGATGCCATTGGCAAGTCTGTAGAATGTTCAAAAGAAGATCACGACTGGGGATCTTTATTGTTAGAATCTGTTCTGATTCCCAAGTCAACTGGTTCTTTGAAAAAATCTGATGAAACAGAATCAATTCATATTGATTCACCAGCAGATGGAGTCATAAGCATGGGTGATGGTAAGTGATTAGAGCATATATTAATAAAACAACTCTGTGAGCTGAATAAAATGTTGACATAGGATATACAGTATCTGATGATGCTTACAGGACTTAGCTTCATTGGTATTTCACAGATTCAAAACTATATTTGAATATTCTATTGTAATCATATTTAAAGCAGGCAGTTCCAACTGTCACTGCTTTGTGTGTTGGCAAAAGAAAAATGTTTTTATCCCTAGCTATATGCATTACAATATAGAAAGCAAAGTTTGCAGCCAGTGTTTTAATGCTAACTCTAGTTAGAATAGAACAACTGAATTAATTGGTGAATGGTGGGACAACACTTACTGCAATGTAACTGGGCCTGTCTTTATTTTCCTTTTCCGCCCATCATAAATTACCTGATATCTCATATTTAGACGAGATACTGATTTATTAACTCAATCTTAACAAAAAGTGGAAAATATTTTAAAACAAACATAACATTGTTTTAAAAGGAATATAAGTAGTGTTCTCAAACTGAAATTGTTTTGCTTAATTTTAGGAGCTGTCTCTGAATCTCTTAGTAAGGTTAGTAAAGGGTACAAATCTGAAAATGGGACAGATATAACTCGAGGAAAGACCAAGGAATATGCCACATTAAAGGGAGCTGAAGATCCCTCGTTGCTAGAGATGGATTATGTTCTCATTACTGGTGAAGAAAATGGATCTTTGAGGAAGGATATCTCGGTAATACAAGAAGGCAATTTCACTGCACAGGAAGCTTCAGCAGTGGCAGAACAAACGAATTCTCTGGAAATCTTTTCAGCAGACTCTTCGGATACATTTCATTCAATCTCCATAATAAATGAAAACGAGGGACAGTCAGCTCAGGCAAATGAATGGGATTCTTTTCATTTAGAAGAGAAAAGTTCTGCTGCTGTAGCTCAAAAACTGAGAGATGAAAACAAATCTCCCAGAAGTCCTCTGCAAGATCAGGAGTGGACTATGGTGGGACACAATGGAGTGGATGAAGAAAAATGTAGGACAGACACAATAGAAGCATTGTCTGAAAATTCTGTTAAAGAATTACAAGGCATTTTAAACCAGAAGCTGTTCTCTGGGACCCAAGCTGAAACTCTAGTAGAGAGAAGTCCTCATAGATCATTGGAACAGGAGGACAAGATTTCACACAACAATGAGCCAGATGCTTTTTTATTTCAAGTTGCTGATGGTAATAGTGAGTTGGATGTCCATTCACAGCAGCATCCTACAAATGGCATGGCTACAGAACAAGAAATGGAACAGGAGATTCAGTTTGTTGGCAGCAGCAGAGAACGCAGTCATACAACAGGGTAAGAACAGGCCAATATGTTTGATTTCTGATTTCCTTGTTTATTGAAATTCAACTTTGGCTTGGAGAGTTTTCAGTGGTTTAGATATCCGGCTAGGGGAACATGGGTTGGGAATTAGATTCCCCCACTGTGCCTCCTACGAACAGAGCCAGTCTGTGTAGTCATGGGCAAGCTGTGCCCCAGAGCTTCCCCCAGAAGAAGGGAATAGTAAAAACATCTGAGTATTCTTTACCTATAATACCCTGGAAAGGGTCACCACGAGTCAGAATTGACAACATATGATGATGATTATTTATGGATATAAACAATAAAAGTCACTGAACCAGATATTATTTTTGTTAAGCAGATTTGGCTGCATGTAATTAGAATGGGCTTCTTGTTTCCCCAAATTACTGATTGTTTTTGTTTTGCACCTTTCAACCTACCATAACCCTCCATACAGGGGAGCCAACTTGATTTTCAAACCGTGGGGGCAGTGGGTGTGGTTATGAAGCCACACCCACATCCTGAAGCCA
>JAIOUR011609822.1:0-11813 GCA_020711275.1 Calotes versicolor
TTTTTTTTTTTTTTTAAACCATGACTGCCTGTCAGGACTTAGTTTTCAGAGGCGCCTCTTTTCTCACAGAGATCCGCATTGAAAGGGAAAAAGGCACTAAAGGATTGCAATCTGTGATCTCCACATAACTGTTGCAAGTTGGATAAAACACAGTGCAAGGCAGTATTAGTTTTCGTAACAGGCATGTTATGGAGTTGGTGGCGGGCAGTTGAAAAGACAGGTTTGGAAGCAGATGACAGCAAGGGAACACATCCATTTATGAGCAACCTACCATGGAGAAAAAGAGTGTGTGTTTTGAGTGTTTTGTTCAGTTCCACAACAGGCTATATATTTATTGGAGATGCTTTGTTCATGACGTCTGTTGTGCAGTCAGCTGTCAGACGCTGTGGCTAGTTGTTTATTTCTGTGGAGGAATCCTGAAGGAAGTAACCTACATGCAGTTACTCAGTGAACTCCACAACCCTAAATCTAGCAGTGATGGGAAGGACACTTCGCCTCTTTCTCCACTGAATAAAAATGGAACCACCCTTCTAGTCAGGTGGATCAGTGCATGCATTCTTTACTTGCAGTGTCTGGGATGGGGTAAACAACTGCTCCCATCCTATTGTTCTGTCAACCCTAGATACCATAACTAGTGGGGAGGGATGATGATAGTTGTAATCCAAAAATATCTGGTGGGACACATTTGGCCACCTTTCATTTAGGAATTTGACATGATTCCAAAGTACAGTAGTACCTCGACTTACAACCGTCTCGACTTACAACCATTTCAAATTACAACCAGCAGTGGTTGTAAAATTTTCCCTCAACTTACAACCACAATTTCGATATACAACCAAAAGGGCACAAATTTGAACTGTTTTCACTTTTTCCCTTCAGCTAACTGTTGGTCAACGAAGAGGCTGCTTCTCTGTAGCTCCTTCGCTCCCACAATTAGTTTTGAAGAGAGACTGTCTAGTATTTTAGGTTTAAAAATGTATCCTCCCCTGTGAAAAGCAGCTGCATTAACTGCTTTTGCATTAGTTCCTGTGGGTTCCAACTTGACTTAAGACCATCATCCATGTATGAATTAAGTTCATAAGCAGAGATAGAACTGTCTTTCTCATAGAAATGTATTGAAATCTAAAAACCACTTGTACCAATTAATAGCATTTCAATGCATTCCTATGGGAAACATTGTTTCGACTTAAGACCAACTCGAGTTAAGACCATTCTCTATGCACCAGTTGTGGTCGTAACTAGAGGTACCACTGTAATTAGGCTGAAGAGAGTTTTTGTTAAGTGGCCTGCCTCCAAGCAATGGCATCTTTTAGTGGAAGTGGTCGTGTAGTTGGTTGTGCACATATAATCACCTCCTGAAGTGATAATAAAAAATTAGTTGATGTTTTTACTGGGTCCGCGTAAGTGTACTAAATACTGTAGCTTACATTCCTTTCTTACAGGCATTATGGACAAGCATAATCAGCTGCAAAATAATAAAGCATTAGGTTTTGCAATGAGCAATAAAGGAAGACTGTGTTTGGAATAATATCATTAGGCTCCATGATTTCTGGGAGCATGAGTCAGCAGACAGCATAGCCTTCTGCCCTTCCCCTTTTGTCTTTTGCAGCTCTCGGGAGTAAAGGGGGCCTCTCCTCCTCCCTTCCCCCTTTTCTGGAGAGGAGGAGAAACAGCCTCATCAACTGACTGGAGTCCTTCAGAACACACCTGTGTGTGCTAACTAAGCCATTGCACTATTATTCAGGAGGGTCATGGAGCCGTGGCTTCCTCAGCAATAGTGTTTGTAGCTAGATAGAGGGAAGAAGCGTAGACCTTGGGATGCTGAAGTTTATTGGGATTACATTTGGGGGGTGCATTTTAAGGTGGGGGAGGGGGCAGAGATTCATTGTCCTTGAGTGCAATTCATCCTTGTCTTTACTTGCATATTTATTTGTTTGTAATATTGGTAGCAATGAGTAGATTAATTAATTAAAACAGATGTTTTGATTTAGGGACTATTCAGAAAATATATGGATACTCAACATAGTGACAGACTAGGACTCAGGAGGACTCAGTCCCCAGTCAGCCAAGGAAACTCACAGGGTATGTGAGACTAGTAAAACCACTACTTAAATACAGTGGTACCTCGCAATACGTTTTTAATCCGTTCCGCAGGCATCAACTTATTGCAAATTCAGCCTATTGCGAAGAGCGGTTTCCCATAGGAATGCATTGAAATTCAATTAATCCATTCCTGACCCTTAGCAAAAGCAGGTGGAAAGTCTCCAAATGACTACAAAAACTGCCTAAACACCTCCAAAAAGTCCCTAAACAGCTCAGAGATCCTCTAAAAGTGCACTGAATCCTCTTGCCACTTTTACAGCACATTTAACATTTCAAGCATCCCTTTTCAGGTTAACCTCTGAAGACATCAGTTTTCCATAGAAATGCATTCAGAGCCTTAATGGCTCCAAAAAGTCCCCAAACATCGTCCAAACGTGTTTAACAGCAGTCTTTCATAGGAATGCATTGAGGGGACCCTCTGCCACCCTCAGAGCATCCCCTTTGCAGAGTCACTTTCAGACACATGGCACACACCAGATTCCCACACCAGTGCATGAGAGGACAGATCAAGTTCACAGGACCGCTTAACATGTACCCCAACCCTCTGCCACCCTCAGATTATCCCCTTTGCAGAGTCACTTCACCACACATGGCACATACTAGATTCCCACTTTAACCTCCTGCCACCCTCTGAGCATTAATAACCATCAGAAAATGAGTTAGCTACTGTATCTCTTCAAAGCTCTTGAGAAAAAAACTAGCCTCCAACTTACTCCGATCACTCTCTCTCTCCAATGCTCCTGTCCTCACCATGTGCAAACCCCAAAAGAACAGCATTGGCTGACGAGTCAATATACCCCCCAAGACACAAAGCATGCTGGGGAAGCACTAATTCCACGGATTTAAAGTACAGTATCATATACACAAAGAAACCCTATTAGAAACGTTGTATTGCGCAGAGTCCCCATTGAAAAAACTTATTGCGGAGAGTGATTTTTTCAAAATTCTCCATTGTATTGTGAAGTAGCCTTGCACGGAGATGTTGTATTGCGGGATACCACTGTAGTTCGCTTGCTGTGAAAGCCCTACTAGGTTCACTTAAATTGATATTGAACTGGCTGTTCCTAACAACAACAAGAAAAATATGCATCAACTTGTTTTAGCTCTTACTGGAATCCTGCCCACTTTTGTGTGGACAGGATTCCTTAGTTCAGAAAGCTCCAATAAACTGTGGAGAATATTTTTACAGTATTGGGACTGAAAACTACAGTCAGCAAAAGCTAATGCCCTTAAATATACAACAGTTACCTGTGCCCTCGGCATGAAAGTTAATTAATATAGGCTCACAGTTTATAGTGCATTGTTTAGTAAGTGTCTCAATTTGATGTTTTATTCAAATGCAAACCTGGGTTGCAGCAACATTGTAGGGTTATTCTCCTTGTAGTCTCATATTTCGCACATGTTTCATTCTGCAAAAACAAAACAAAACACCAAGTTTAAGGTTTCTTAATAGAAAGGGAAAAGTACGGTATTCCTTCTAAATTAAGAACACTTACCACAATTTCCTCAGTGGCATGATAATTCAGGGTATGTTAAACACACATAGATTGGCTCTGAGCTTTTCTTGCCAAGTAAGTGTGTATACATGAGCTCACTTTAGTTCCTAAGGCCAAGGCAACTCCTTAAACAACAGGTTGGGTTGTTTCCAACTAGGGCAATTACTTTTTCTTTTCACTTCTTGCTGTGGAAGTGCTGGAAATTCATTCTGGAAGGTTCCGAAACCATTCCTCTTCTTTTAAAATGAACAAGAGTTCCACATAACTGGATAGCCCAAACTTTGTGTGTGGGGTGGGGTGGGGAGAAAGTGGTCTGCTGATTCTTCTGCCCAGGGTTATAGACTTAAACAACGTCCTAATTGCCCCGATAATGTGATAGTGACATTGACTTAGTAATACAAAGTTTCTTGCCTCACTACGTGCTCAGGCCCATTTGCAACAAAGCAAGCACAAAATGCACTGTTCGGGTGCACAAGTAAAATTACATCAACTTTCATTGGCTTTGAGAAATGTTCCTTCTGAAAAATGCCCCCCTCCCCCTGCACAAGAAATTCAGTAGCAATATAAGCCATCAGATCCACCATAAAATGCAACTTGACTTTCTGGAGAATGTGTTGTTTTTTTTATTAATTTGACACATTTATGTCACAAAAGAGCACATAACTTCACTTTTAGTCGCAGCCAGAAATGATATATTGTAGTAGCAAAATGGAAACTGATTTAAAAACACTGCTGTCTTCAGCTACTGTATAACTAAGCTAAGTTGAGCAGACTTTTTTTTATCAAAGTGGAAACTCCTCTTGCTTTGTGTCTTTTTTATGGCTTAGTGTAAATAGCATTTCATTTATTCTCGGTTGTAATTTTTTTCTGGCCAAATTGCTGTAAGTTGGAAAATGTGATGATAATATTACCATATTAGGACTTGACCACTGTAAAAATGCACGTGTTGCTTGGGCTTTTATTTTGACATTTCTTCCCCCCCAACTTTTTATACCTTGGGTACTTTTTGAAATAGCCTGGAAATTCCTGTCATAATCCAGAAGATTGTAATTGCATTTATACAAGATGCATCAGTGCAAGTTCACTTTGTCTTCTGTAAAGAATGGATTGTAAAAAAGAATGAAGTTGGCCAGATAGCTCAGTGAGGTAACTATCTGGCTGCAGAGCCAAAGTTTGGGAATTTGATTCCTCACTTTGTGTCCTAGAAGAAGACCCATCCTGTGTAGCTTTGGGCAGGCCGCACCGTCCAGGGCACCCTCCGAAGAAGGGAATAGGAAAACACTTTTGAATATTCTCTACCTGGAAAACTCTGAAAAGGGTTGCTATAAGTCCTAGTTTGACTTGTGGGCATCCAATTATATGAAGAATGGATGACATTAGCAAATAACGTATGATCACAGCCATGTATGAAAAATTATTATTAGGGATGGGAATATTTCATTTCGGAACAGGGGGTTCCAAAAGGAAACATTTGGGCTTGGAATTGCCCCCCTCTGAACTGAACCAGACAGCCCCTACCTGTTCTTAGCGTGAACATGGCAAAAAGCCAACGAGGACGTAGGATCCTGCTGCATCATTAGACTCTCGCCAACCAGGAGCTGAGGTGGGATGATGCCGGTCCTTGCTCAGTTCCTGGTTGGCAAGAGTCAAATGACGGGCCAGGACCCTACTTCCTCATTGGAGATTCACTGTGCTCATTCTAAGAACAGGTAGTGGACTAGTTGGTTCGGCTTTGGAGGGGGGGTTGCTTCTGAGCCCAAATGTTTCCTTCTGGGGGGAAAAACCTTCCAAAATGAAACATGCCCATCTCTAATAATTATTAAACTCTTATAAGCAGCCATTTGCAGCATGCAGAAGTGAATAAGTACTCCTCATGGAAAAGATAGTTATTACGTAGTGATGACCCTCCTTTTCACAAGGAGTAAATTCATTTAGTTTATTTGTTGACTGAGACAGATTGGCATTTACCTTCATACAGATAAACTGAAATTCAGACTGAAGATTGTGAACATTTCGCTAAGTAGAGAATAATCTTGAATAGCACTATAGTTTGCTCTCTGTTGACCGAGGAAGGCAGATTTTGGCTCTTTATTAGGGCCAAGAGATGTTTAACAGCAAGTCATGCTGACTTGTGCTATGTCAGATATGCTGACTCCAGCAGAGCAGAGCCTTCATTGATCAGGGGCACAAACTAAATGATCTCTAAGATCCTTCCAGCTCTAAAATTCTATGAATCCGTATGTGCCCGAAGAGGACTGTAGGAGGGATGTTAAAAATGGCCATTATTTGAATCCATATGTTTTTAAATTTAACAGAAGCTGTGGTGAGTGAGAGGTACCTGCATTTCAGACATTGTAAGTGGAGGTGCACATAATTTGTGCTAATATAATAAAATCTCCTGGTTCTGCAATAAGCTGAAATGATGAAACACAGACAGTATTTGGTATACCCTGTTTATTCAAGTATAATTCGACCTGAGTATAAGCCGAGGAACCTATTTTTGCCTCAAAAAACATTGGAGAACTGGTAGGTGGCTTAATATTATTGACTCAAGTATAAGTCGAGGGGGCCTTTTTCATCCCTAAAAATGGGGTGAAAATCTAGACATACTCGACTATATATGGTGTATTAGTTCAGGTATAGAAATATATATCTGCAAGAGGATTGTTTTAAAGGTGGGAAAATGCAATAGAGAGCTGGTTTAAGGTCCTACATGCTATCATAATTATTTTTCCAGTACTTGATGCAGTATAATGCAGAACTAGCATACTTGCTGTATTATGTAGTGTAGCATATATAGCAGGGGTGGCGAACCTGTGGCTCTCCAGATGTTTTGGACAGCAACTCCCAGAAGCCCTCTCCAGCAGAGCTAGTGGAGAAGGCTTCTGGGAGTTTGAGTCCTAAACATCTGGAGAGCCACAGGTTCGCCACCCCTGATATATAGTATAAGTATGTACAAAACAACCAATGCTTATGCATTTAAAAGTGAAGTGCAGGCAAATACATTTACATTGATCAAATTAAATCAATACATTTCTTGCAGGTACAAGTGTCATGATCCAAGCAGCAAATAATTAATTCACCAAAGTCTATTTTGAACAATTTGTTTTGAAATACAGCTTAATAAGATTCGCTCAAAAGCCATTCACATTGTCCGCAGCCAGACAATTTTACTAACATAAGTTAATTAATATATGAGTATTGATGCTTTTGGTAGGATATAACTTGATTATATGATCACATAGGGTAAAATATTTCCCATCATCAGACATCATTTCACTGTTAAGCCAAATGTAGTGAAGAGAAATTATAGCAATGTTACAACCAGCTTGGATTCATTCCACATAAATGGATGCTCAAAACTCAGTTGTGAAGATCAGTGTTTCCCAACTTAACGCCTTGACTACAGCACCTATTATCCCTTACCGTCATTGACATTGGACAGGTTGGCTGGAGTAATGCAGCATCTGGTATAAGTGGAATAAGCTGCCATGGAGGGTGCTGGAGTCTCTTTCTTTGGAGGTTTTTAAACAGAGGCTGGATGGCCATCTGTCAGGATTACTTTGAGGGGGTTTCCTGCACAGCAGGGGGTTGGACTGAATGACCCTCCAGATCTTTTCCAACTCTGTAACTTGACAATTCTATGATTCTATGGTAGATCACATGTAGGTGTTACCAGGTGTTTGGGAAAGCTGGCTTTGGTGATTCAATAAACTTCTTAAAAAGGGCCAATCCTAAGATTTTGAAATGGGTAGTTGTTGTCTCTTTAGCATCCACCAGTTCTTCTGCCATCATCATAATGGGCCATAAAGTTGATTCTGACTTAAGGCAATCCTTTCCAGAGTTTTTTAGGTAGAGAGTACTTAGAGGTGGTCTACCAATTCCTTCTTCTTAGGATGCTCTGAAACTGCAATTTGCCCAGAGAGGATCATATGAAATCTTGTAGAAGCCAGAATAAAAGCAGGGGAGATCCCATGGTAGATCCTGAAGGCCTGATGTTAAAATTGGCAAGGAGGTCCACCACACTGGAAAGCTAGTTGGGACACCACCAGTTTATATCATTCTGTGGGATCTATATTGCTTTCCAGCATAGTTTTTGAGGAGATAATGTGCGAACTGTCTGACAAGTATTGGTTTCAAAAATGCCTGTGTGCATTCAGTTGTACATGTCCCTTTCTTCTTTGTTTCATACTGTGTCGATAACAAATATTGAATAAAATGTTCTGGAAAACATAGCAGGATAGAAGAACTGAATGTGCAGAGGAGCTGGGGTACATTTCACCATGTTACCTTCTGAAGATCACAAGCAGAAGCAGTTGGGTCCTGCATGCAAAATCCTGATCGCCCTGCATGGGTGGTAGAGAGAGAGATGAGGAAAGTCAGGGTTTTTTTTTAACTCACAGGATCCAACAGACAGAGCGGCACTTGTAGCCATGTGCAGTGCAGGCGACCATTTTTGTAGCTCCTGCAGGTATAATAGAAATTAATAGATTAGCTTGTAACTGAAACTAATCTCATCAGATGTGGCTGAGTAAGGGAACAGGTCTCGTTGTGCTTGTGTTTCTGACCCTATGGCATTCTTCTTAGCTCGTTTTGGGCCAGCCAGCAGAGGGTGTCAGAGCTAATTAAGCAAATCCTCCTCCAGAGCTGTGGAGAACTAATTGATAAGCTAAGCAAATCAGTGGGGCGTAGAGTTGTGTGTCTAGTTATCTTAAGGAAAAGCAGCATGAGAATTCTGCCATTTTTTGGTTATGAAAAACAAATTGAAGTAGGAGGGGGAGAAGCATTCCATTTCTAAGGCTATTTTGTAAAAAAAAATTATATCCAAACATATGTAATGGAGAAGAAAAAGCTTGTTGTTTCTTTAGGTTCTTACTGTTAGAAGAGCAAAATTCCACACATGGTAGACAAGGCCAGAGAATCTTTAGATAGCCTTCATTTGAGGTAAATGCAGGAAGCTTTGGCTGTTCAGGGTTTTCAGACCATCATCCATGCCATCATTTACATTTGCATCTGCTGGGACCAGAATATCTGGAGGGCTAAAACTTGCTTTATCTTTGATTTGGGCTATTATCCTGTATACAGTACAGGTATACAGAAACAATTGCCATTAAACTTAAAGGGATTTATAGGAATCTGTGTAATACGGTGGTACTGTATATGCCATTCAACTGCTTCCTTTGTTGGGGAGGCAATAAAGGAACACAACAATAATTGTACCACTGTGAACCTCCTGGAGAGAAGGTGAAATATAAAAATATAATAAATAAATAAAATAAACATTACCAAATGCTTACATTGTCAAAAGGCTGATAACTTGTCCCTCTAATCTCCTCTTTTGGGATCTAATGGATCAATCTGTTCAAGAGGCCAAGAGGTACTAACAATAGGTCAGTAGTGTTGCCCATCCTTTGTACTCTGTCAGTCCTGGGTTCACTTTCCACCTCTCTGGGTAAGACTGGAAAAAGACTTCTGTATGAGCCTATAGGCAGCTACTGCAGTTCAGGATACACCAGTACAGTATACCCAAACTGGTTTCCTCCATGAGAAATTTGGCTATGCAGGTAGGTAATAAAGAGAGTTGCCGTCTAACAGGTTAGAAAATAACAGAAAGGGAATAAATGAAAAGATTGTGGAAATTGTAAAATCAAAATTAAATGGTGGAAATGGCTCTTTTTGACCTCTCAGTGGCTTTTGATACCATTGATCATGTTATCCTTTGGAGGCGGTTCAGGGAGTTGGGAGTGGATGGCATAGTTCTGCGCTGGTTCACTTCCTTCCTCCAGGACCGACCCCAATCAGTGGTAACAGGGAGTGAGAGATTTGACCCTTGGCCCCTTCTCTCTGGGGTGCCACAGGGTTCCGTATTCTCTCCGCTCCTGTTTAACATTTACATGAAACTTCTGGGTGAGATTATCTGTCACCATGGGGTGAGGTATCATCAGTATGCTGATGATACTCAGTTATACATCTGGTGAAATAAGTGATGTGGTGACTGTACTATCTCGGTGCCTGAGGCAGTAGGGGCCTGGATGGGGAGCAACAGGCTTCAGCTGAGCCCTGGTAAGACGGAATGGCTGTGGGTGAATGGCTCTTCTGAATCTGGGAAGTTAGTTCTGGATGGGGCTGCACTGCACCAGGGCAGACCCAGTGCGCCTTTTCTGGATCGGGAGGCCATCCGAACAGTCACTCATGTCCTTGTTATTTCCCACATAAACTACTGCAACACACTCTACATGAGGCTAACCTTAAGGAGCATTCGGAAGCTCCAGCTGGTTCAGAGTGCAGCTGCGCGGGTTCATTCTTGGTGCCCCGAGATCGGCACATATAACATTGTTGTTACGTGAGCTGCACTGGCTGCGAGTTTGCTTCCGGGACCAATTCAAGGTGTTGGTTTTCTCCTTTAAAGCCCTACATGGCATGGGACCAGGTTACCTGAGGGACCACCTCATCCCCATTACATCCACCTGTCCCACCTGAGAGCATGCTACAGACCCCGCCAGTAAGAGATTTTCACCTGGCAGGGTCTAGGAGACCTGCCTTCTCAGCAGTGGCCCCAGCCCTCAGGAACAGGATCCCACCAGAAGTGCGGCAGGCCCCCACGCTGCTGGCATTTTGGAAATGCTTAAAAACATGGTTTTCCCAGCTGGTCCTGGAGTAGCACAAGCAGTAGCCACCCCTGGAGCTGGCTAATGGCATAGTACAGGTATGGCCCTCCAGATATTCTTGGACTCCAACACCCAGAAGCCTTTGTCAGCACAACTAGTAGTAAAGGCTTCTGGGTGTTGGAGTCCAAGAACCTCTGGAGGGCCATGCTTTGGACATACATGGCACAGTACCTCCCCTTCTTAAATATGCTGCATTCCATTTTTAAAAATGATTTTAGATTATATTATATGTGTTTTATATTTTAATGATGCTTTGTTTTACCCTTTTTATTGTAAATCACCCAGATTCCCCCTTTGGTGAGATGGGTGGTGACAAATTCAAATAAAATAAATGAAATAAAATAAAATAAAATAAAATAAAATAAAATAGATAAAATCATGCTGTGGATGTACTATGAAAGAGCAAGGCAGAGAATGCTAGAAAAAGTATAAGCCATAGTATGAAATGGATTGGCTCTATAAAGGATGTCATATTCAGTTTGCAAGTGAGACATGTGCAGGATCTTATAGAGGTCTTTAAATCATAGAGTTGCCATATAGGTTAATAATTGCACACGAGAATATAACTACAGAATAGTTTAATATTTAGGGACCAGAAATGCATGCCCATGCTTCTGAAATTACCTCAGCATCTACCCTGAGACTCAAATGTATACTGTATCATCTTAATATTTCATCTCTTTCCCTTATTAGATTGTTCCTATTTTAAAAGATTTTAAAAATTAATTGGCACAAGTGAAGAAGCACATTACTAGAAACTTGACACAAAATTACATCTGCAAGCATAACACTAATGGCATAACCTTTGGTATTGCATTGCCACAAGTTCAGAAATCAGTATAGATATTATCTGTTGTTGACAAGTCATGCAAATCAGTGCGTAGCAGATAAGTTATATGCTGATTTCCTAATGTGTGGGGATTTACCACCAAAGATTACGTTATGTTGTTTGTGTTATGTATTAGATGACAATAAGAGCTTGCTCATTTGCTATGTGGTGTTTTTTTTAAAAAAATGGGCAGAGCAGACTTAGCTCCTTTTAGAAATTCTGTGAATTAGATTTTATTTGTTTTAATCCACCATTAGAAGCTGCATTGAGCTTTTCCAGGTAGGTGGAGCACAAATGTTTTCAACTGACATGTTAATAAACAACACGATACTATCTGGAAAGCTGAAGGATGGCCTTCATCCACTTACATTTCCCTAATTCATGGCAGCACTGCAGTGTAATCTACTTAACATTTTCCATTGTTCTATCTCCCAAGGACGAGGAAGAAGTCCCATAATTTTTATGGTTATGGAATGACTTCTCTAGATGACAAAACGTGGATAACAGGCATAAAGAATACTAAAGAAATAAAAAAGCATACACATCCCCACTGATACACTTGTTCGGATTTGATCTGCCAGTGTCACAGTACAGTAAAGCCCCCGCAAAGTTGCGGTTCACTAATTGCAGTTTCAGTCTTTTGCGGTTTTCCTCCCAGTCAATATTTTTCAGTAAATTCCTTGTTTTTTCCAGTCTGTCGGGCCCATTAGCTGGTGG
>JAIOUR011610931.1:0-17492 GCA_020711275.1 Calotes versicolor
CTCTAGAAACACAACTTTCCTTCATGCTGTTAACTAGTACTTTTTCTTTCTGTCTACCTTGTGACTCTTCCCGAAGCGATCACTTCATCATTTCATGCACATATCCCTTTTCTATCAGTTCTGCCTGCTCCCTACCTTTAATAGGAATTCATCCAATTCTCAGATCTCAGTCTATGTCTGAGGGAAGTCAATATGTTGCTATGCTCTCCGGATCCCCAGGTTATAAGAGCTGAACTTTCAGTACACAAGCTTCCTACATATATTTTAGAAAAAAATTGGACAGTGTTGCTAATAGACTCAAAGCAAGGAATTTTAACATACTGTAAAAGTGATGGATTAAATCCAGAACTATTCATTCATTCATTCATTCATTCATTCATTCATTCATTCATTCATTCATTCATTCATTCATTCATTCATTCATTCACTCATTCACTCATTCATTCAACATATTTTAACAGCCTTTCTCCCAGGAAAGGACCCAGGGTGGCTTACAACATTGGACAGTATACATAAAAGTTCTCAAGAAACAATTAAGGCCTTATTCAAAGATAGGAATAATGAGTGAGGAGAGGCAATACATCATTAAAATACAATATCAGTGCTAAGAACAGTCAGAGAATAACACAAAGTCAGGGGCTTTGTGTTCCCACAAGTTCGTTCTCTTAAGAAATATCAAGATTTCTTCCCCACTGGTCATTGTTGACACCAGACCAATCTGCAAATCTGCTGAGAACAGTTTCACATACAGACATTTCTTCTGGAATGTTCAAGTGATTACAGAACCCATGTGCTCACTTAGGTAATTGCTTTACAAAAGGGTTAACATTTTAGTCACACAGAATATTTTCAACTAAATGCTTCATTACAATACTATTCTAACATTTTACTAACCAACATTTAGTAACGAATATTTCCACCACATTATTTTGCTTCTAATATGTTGCAAATAATTTTAAATATTTCCTCAACCATCCAATTTGGTTTTTCTTTTCTTTTAATTAAAGGAACAGTTTTATTGTAGTCTTCCCTGAGAACAGATTTTAATCCACATTTCTTCTTGTTCATTGTCAGTTGAATTAATCAGTGCTAATCTGTTTTTTTAATCTGGATATTGCACTAATTAGAAATGTTATTTAAATAATATTTTGTTCCTATGCTTCCTTTCATGTTTTTCCTCAGCTTTAATCGTACATGACGTATATGTACTGTATATAGCTTCCTTTTCAGTTCTCAGTACAAATGTTAGCCTTACAGAATTTTGAGATTTTATTTAGTACTTCAGTTGTGACTTCTAAGCCAAATTCTTCCACAAAATTTGGTTTTGATTTATTCTTATATTTATGCTGTAGCCACCTGTGGCTGTGTCACCATATCTTGATTGGTTGTAGCATCATTTTCCTCCTGTACACTTACTGTATATAATGCCTTTTGATTTCTTCTCCTCCAATGTCTTTAGTAGATGCATAGATTTGAGCATGGTAATTTTGTTAGGTTTCACTATTATGACTGATATAATTCAGTCAGATTTTTCATTATAGCATCTATTTACTTGTTCTATATCTTGCCTCAGTGGCCGAGTCATGCTATTTCTTCTGAGTTTCTATTCATTGATTTGGTATTCTATTCATTGACATTTGGTATTCCATCATTTTATAGTTTTATCTGTCAGGCGTGATTTTTATGTCTAAATTTAAATATGCTTTGATCTATGTCTACAGCAATAAACCTTTCAAAGGTAATTTTGTAGCCTCGAAGTACACATCTGAGCCCCTTAATAAAGATATGATAAAGGTGGTTTTCTGTTGCTCTCTGACATCAGTGCTATGACCCATTGTGACCATTACCACCACTTTCAATTTTTTTCTGTACCAAAACCTGGCCAGCATCCATTGCCTTTGAACTCTAGTTGACTCTGACATTATTGCTATTCAAGCACAAGCTAGATTCAGGTTTCCTGGTCAAACTTCTCCTCCCAAAACCAAAGTTGAGGTCAGTCTAGAAGCTTACTCCTCTGTGATAAGCCTTACCAATCTACATAATTAAGATGTGATTGGCAGAATAGCATTTTATCACAGAGGAAGATCGTGTTGCCTTAAATAGGCAAAAATAAAGGCAAAAAAGGAATACCTGCTTATGGTCAGTGTTGATGCAGAAGCCCAAGTATGAAGGGTGTTTGAAATCTTTTTTAGGACACCCTTTCATGTTCTTCATGGCCTACATCTCCAGGGCTTAGGTGGGAGAAGAGGTGGTGTGATCTTCGGTTAATTCCACTCCTACACTCCCGGTTTTCTCAGTATCTCCCAGGATCAGATATGTGCAGGTAATGTGATATGAAACATATATATTCTCTGTGTGGAAGGGTGTTTCCTTGGGGGTGGGGAGTTGGGGAAAAGGTCTGGGACAGAATTTGATGTTGTATATTGAAGCGGTGTGTTGAGAGAGATCCAATGCTCTACTGATAAAAGGCATTTTTCATATGGTGCCCAGTTGACCTAGGGCACTTGTTCCTACAAGAAACAATGGTGGAAAGAACTAGGGATGCCAACTCTATAATGAGAAGCTATGAAAACTGTTATACTTGTCTGAGTTAGTGAGAGATTATCCAACAGTCTTAGTGAGCATTTTTGCAAGTATGGAGGCAATTTTTTACACAACTTGCATAAACATCAATATAGCTTTTGGTGTCCATGTGCTTTGCTTGACAAAGGAAAAAGAAACCAAGTTTATTTAGAGGCATTGTTTTCAAGCTCAGCATGGTCTTGTATTCCTTTTACATTAATTGCTTTAGGCACTGAATCATTTCTGAACATTTTTGCCAATAATAATAATAATAATAATAATAATAATAATAATAATAATAATAATAATAATAATAATAATAATAATAATAATAATAATAATAATAATAATAATAATAATAATAATAATAATAATAATAATAATAATAATAATAATAATAAATATGCATGGGGTGTCTGAGTGCTCTAAAGCCTAGTGACATAAAAGAGTTTAATGAATACTCCAGTGCACAAGAAGCTCTGTCTGAGATTTTAGATATTTGAGAACTATAGAATTTTTTTCTGTTTACCAAAACAATTCCCATTTAAACTCTAGCCAAGTTTCAAATGTCTATTGTTGATCATTGTGTTGCTAAGTTGAACCTGGACAGTAAAGGTATATAATCAGCCAGGAATATGACAGAAAAAAAATCAGCAATAGTCATGGGCTGGAATAAACTGATCACATGATTTATAATGCATGTTAGAAAAGGTTGTCATCCTAAGAATGAAGAAATAACAGGGCAAAGGAACCATCTTTGGGAATTATAAGGAGCAGAAAGGGGCGTGGAATGAAGATACACTTGTATTGTTGTAGGAGACGGGGAGCACTGACCTAGCCGGTACTGTGGAGGCCTGACTAGATGAAGCAGAGGCCGGGGGTTAATCTCCTTGATTTTTGTCCTCTTGGATTCTCAATTAGCATCTGACCTGGAGGGTGGGAGGGTACAATTATTATTATCTTCAGTGTATTTATTTATATTCCCTCAACACAACAAAAAGCAAGCAAGCGCAAGTATTTTTTTTTAATCTGTCTCTACCTTAGTTCAGGAGTTTGATCTCAAATTCCTCTGCACTCCTGAACTAATTGTGCCACTAGATATGACCAGAAAGCAGAAAAATAGTGCTTCATTTTGTTTCCTGCCCTGTTTTGTTTCATTTTGTTCCGTTAGTAATGATTTTTTTTCTAAAAAAATCATAATGCAATGAAACATTTCATAATGGCTCCCTGTGGGGTGCATATCATTAAAAATGGCTCCCTGTGGAGTGCCTATTATGATTGATTCATTACCTGATGAAACAATGAAACAGCATTTGGTTTTTCGTTTTGTGCCCATATCTATGTGCCAAAAACTGTGATAGGCAAAATATAAGCTTTATTAGCCATTCAGGAATATAGAATCAGCAACAGAGTTACAGAAAAGAAGCTAAACCTGCACAGTCCCTCATTCCTTTGGTCATGTAGGAGCAATAGTCTGGAGAGGGAAGGCTTTTGCTGTCCATAGTCTCTACTGCACATGAGTTAGAATCACGAGTTCATGCCTTTTAACCATGCTGATGATTCCAGAGTACAAAATTTCATGAAAAATGCTGAAAAGTATTCTTTACCACAAATTGCAGCTCCTATATTTTATCAAGGGGTTTACATTTTCAAGTAATGTCCTCTTAGCTGTGCAGGTTTTATTTGGAGATACACTATGCTGCAGAAGGCAAACAGAGACAAATGATGTATAAAACAGGCAGAGCAGCAGGAAATCAGTAGACAGGGAGATTGCAGTGTTTTGATAATGTTGGAATAGATGCTATTTTTGTCTTCTGATCCGTTTTGTTATGATGTGTCCATAGACAAAGTGCTTTCCAAGTGATCGCTGTGGATGGCATTTGTAGTGGAATAATCCAATGTCTTTCTGGTGAAGACTGTATTGACTGGCTGCAAGCGATAGCAACGAACATTTCCAACCTCACAAAGCACAATGTAAGTATCCCTCTGAGATGTTCTTTAGATTTCCCAGTTGTACTTGATTCCAAATGTAAGAAAGCCCTATAAAGATCATATAAAGATATAATCTGTGCATAAACTAGACTTGAAGCTTTTGAAGAATTTACTCAAGTCTGCCATTAACTTGGATTTTTGAAAGCCCATTGGAAGAAAAAAAATTCATTTGACTGCAGAGTCTGGTCCACGAGTGCTAGTAATAGTTTTATTTTTCGCAATACCAACCAAATTTCAAAACAACGCAAGCTGCGGGAATTTTGAAGGTGCGGGAATTCAGAAAAGGTTGTGGGGTTATAATCAGACTGTTTGTAATCTTAAGGAACCACTTTTTTTTCTAACAGTGATGCTTCTAAAAATTTTATTTACCCTAGTCTAGAAAGAAAGAAAGAAAGAAAGAAAGAAAGAAAGAAAGAAAGAAAGAAAGAAAGAAAGAAAGAAAGAAAGAAAGAAAGAAAGAAAGAAAGAAAGAAAGAGGCAGACATGTCAATAACAGAGCTTGAAAAACTGACTTTTTATGTCTACAGTTCCATCTATTTTCTCTGCTCCAAGCTTTGTCATTTACCAGGCTTGATTACATTGGAATAGAACTAGAAATTTATTTATTTATTTATTTTATCAATTTGATTTTATACTACCCATCTGGCATCAAGAGCCACTCTGTGTGGTTTGCAAAAAGGAACAAAAAGGGCAATTGAAAAACAATAAAACAAAATCAACGATAAAGCTCAAATAAATTAAATTGCCGAATTTCAATTACAGAATCAGAAATGTCTGCTTCATTCCCATGTTTCTTTCCCCTTGATTGCAAACCTGACTCAGAATCCAGAAAGTGCTTTGGAAAAGAAGTAGAGATGATTTGACTTGCTTTAAGAATTTGCAGAGTGTCTGGTACAGCAGCTCAACTCAGTTTCGGAGGCTTCCCTCTTCCCACCATCTTGAGATACCTACATTTTCTACCATTTACTATGCTGCCTTGCACCAGATTTAAAGAGCAGAATCTCAAAGACTGAGCAACTTGTGTGGGAGCATTTATTTGGTATATGTGTCCCCACCCCCAGCTTGGATTTAATCTTGTGAAATTTTATTTATTTTGCCATATTTGCATATTGCTTCTGGTTCCATTTCCTCTCTGGCTTCATCTAACGTATCTGCTTTCACTCCCTCTTCCGATAGTCATAGAAATCTTATGGGAGGAATCCATTCTAAATGAGGTGAATGGTATTATTTGCCCTATTTTAATTTAGTTTTGACAGCATATTGAATTCTCTAAATCTGCAATATCCTCCACATACATATATGAAGTCAGTTTCATTTCTAATGCTGGGAGCTTCCTGGAAAGCTTCATAACTCATGCAGATTTATATCAAGTTACAGAAACGTTTCAGATAGCAGCAGTACTGAAAAATCAGTGCATTATAGAAACATGACAGACATGCAGTGGTCTGCCATCTGTAAAGCTCCATGTTACACAAGCCTATTGCATCCCTATTTTTCCCATATTGATAGTGCTGTCACTCTGTAAAGCTGTCAGTCTCACTGCATCTTTGACAAATTGAGCTGTTACAAATTTTAGACCTTACTCAAAATTATTTTCCATTGCTAATTTTAACCTGTACTCTGAACTATTTTTGATATTGAGAACAGTTCCAACAGTTATATACAACATTTCAAGTCACACTTCAAGTGCCTCTAATTAACATTATAATTATAACCTTTGACTGAAATGATATTTAGTCCAATGCCCATACATGGTACATTATTTAAGAAACATGTTCGTAAAGTGAACATATATTGTGAGATCTTCATAGTCCAGTATGTAAAAATGAGGGGCAAGTACCAGACTTTATGGTTCATTTTATTTAATCCTTAGCAACATATAAAATGTCAGCTGATGTCCCTCTTAGTATCATGTGTGCCTGTTTCATCTTATGCTATTATATCCATGCACCATGAAAGCTGTGACATGCCTTACAATGCTGATGAACTCTACTAAACTGGTGGGATGGGGTAGGGAATCTTTTTTTACAGTAACTGCCAGAATGTCCCAGGTACTGCAGTGATCGGGCATGTTGGCTGAAATATTCCATCTATCGTCAAAAGTTACAAAAATGTAACTTTTTCCAAGTTCTTAACTTGATTTAATATTTACTTGTGTCCTTCTATTTAGTTCAATGTGCACATGATATCCAGAAATGGGCATTGAAGCCAGGCAGAGGATGGGTTGTCCTGACTGTATCAGATGATTATGCCTTCTGTGCAATGGTGTACCTCATGCGGGTGAGGTACAGCTCTGCTGTACTACATTCATGTACCATTGTTAACGAAATATCTCATGAAACTGGGAAATGGCAGAAGAGAGGCTAAGTAATTCCTTGATGGCATTTATTGTGAAATGTCATAAAACTAAAACGTGCATCGGTAATGGCCTGTCAGAAGGAAATTACCTCAGTTTATTTCTGACCGGGTCCCCTGGCTTCCACAATGTCTTTTAGTCAGATGGGGAAATGATCTGTAATCTAGTCACAGTGTTCCTTAGATGTTAGGCAATAAAAATAGATATTTGTTAGTATGAGCAGAAATTGAACATTCAGCTATGCATGGACTTTGGAGGATAAAAAGAATATTTAACCACCGCGTTAGAAGAAACCATTAGTGTTTAGCAATGCTGAGGTATGATAAGTGATGCCTGTGACTCATCTGACTTCAACAAGATGCTTTTTGGCATGTGCATTGTGAAAGGTTAAACATTTTTGTACCACTTCAATGTATAACTTAGCTAGGGTCACCAAAGATCAGAGTTTCACTTGCATGAAGTGTCAGAATGTCAAAACAGTTATGGATATTTCTACAAGCCTTCAAACAAGCTGGAGTGCAGTATAGCAGAGGGTCTATATTTGAACTGCATCCTTATTTGCTCTTGGCAATAGTGTCAGTTGATCCCTGTCTCAGAAATAAATATGAGCTTGCTGAGATTTAAAGGTGGATTCTCTGGGCCATTGTGAAGCACAGAGAAAACAAATAAAGAGAGAATGACACAGAAAGAACCTCAGCAGATATGAAAAGGTGTTCTTTGAAAGCCTCACAAACTACCTGATCTAGGGTTAAGTGCAGTAAATTACAAGTTAGCTTGAGTCAGAGAATACCTACGGCTTGTGACAGAGTCACAGCAAGAGATCCTGGCCTCAGTTAATGCCACTTTTAAGTTAGTAGCTCTTTGATCTTCACTGTACAAAGACATCCAGAAGGAAACCCAAGAAACAAAATAGATCAGAGACTGGGGACAGTGGAGTCTCTCCTCCTCCACTATTCACAAGAATAAGTCCCACTGAGTTTCTTAGAGGTTAACAGCACAGCCTTCATAGCTATACTTTTACTTAGCATTAACAAACTCAATCCCCATGCAAGCATGTTGGGGCACAGGTGACTCAAAACAGCTGCTATTGCATCTGGAGGAGAGATAAGGGAAAGAGGAATGAAGTGAGGATAACCACAGTGTTTTCACCAGTAGAAGTACAGAAACCAACTATTCCATGCTCCTTTAAAAACCTAACCTAACCTAACCTAACCTAACCTAACCTAACCTAACCTAACCTAACCTAACCTAACCTAACCTAACCTAACCTAACCTAACCTAACATAACATAACATAACATAACATAATATAACATAACAGTGAATGAATGAATGAATGAATGAATGAATGAATGAAGTTTATTGCAGCAGTTGACCAGCAAGTACATAAATACATTTGTTAGTACGATAGAACACTAAAAACACGAAAAACCACATAGAGTAGCTACATGTATGAAGAACTGAATGACAGTGTTGCTAGTTACGGGGACACCTGCATATATACCAAGTTTACATATACTTTACTATGGTTGAGCTTTAGGTGGGACTTTCCCTTCAGGAACTTTGATTGCAGCTGCATAAAGTATGGCTATTTTTATCAGCACAGATATGTTTTAAGTGGATGCAGCATAATGTTGCCCTGTCAACAAAAACAAAGATAACAGAAACAGACTGTTTGCTTGCTTGCCTGCCTCTCTCTCTCTATCTATCTCTCTTCACTTACTCACTCACACACATACACACTCTCACACACTCCTACTTCCACTTGGAAAAAAGTTGAAGTCATATTAAAATGTTCTGCCTCTTTACCCAGGAACATCTGTATGGTTCCAAGACATGTCTGCTTGTCTCACCATCCTAAGTCCTGCTCGAGGACTGAGATGAATGTGTGTGTGTGTGTGTTCTATGATATGCATTTGGCCAGCAAGTACACAACAGAGCTTGAATAAAAATCCAGGATTTAGCAAGACTAGGAAGATATATGATTCTTCCTCCCCCTCTTTGAAGTCTAGGCTGACTGGAAGCTTCGAATGCCTCTCCTTTCTCTGACGTGGTACATAACGCAAGTGGAATAATCACACCCTGATTAGGCAAACCAGGCATCTCCACCTTTGCACCACACTTTCATTCAGTTCACAGCCCCTCATCAAGAATAACTTGTATGTGCACTGAAAACACTGGACCTGAAACACTCTTAAGCTGAAACACACTGATTTGATTGTTATCCGGATGGGAGAAAAATGTGCCCCTCTAGAAATGAAAGGCAGAATGACTTCAGGAAATGATATGCAAACAGGTGTGCATTTGATCAGTCTAATAGATCATCTGTGGAACTCTGCAGGCTGCTTGTATCATTAATATGCAGCAGGTTCTTCCTGAAAGTTGCAGCCATGCTCCCATTACAGTGGAAATGTACAATGACAGATGTTTCAACAGATTGAGGATACTGCCTGGGACATATAATTTATGCAGCTGGGTTTTTGAGCACATGACACGATACAATATTTTTTCCCAATTCTACATAGGGAGACAGTGTTAAATCCTTGCATTTTTGTATGTTTGTTTTATAAAAAAATCATAACAATCAGTTATGATTATATACAGCAGGGGTGTCCAAACGTTTTGCAAGGAGGGCCAGATTTGATGAGGTGACCATCTGTGGGGGCCGACTGCATGAGGTGAAACAAGAGGCGCCCCCATTCAGGGTGCTATCCTGTCATACCCCCTTCCTCCCCCTGCACCATGAGAGGGTCTTTCTGGCTTCCTCTCACCTGCCCTCCTTTTTTTCTGAGAGAAGGGGAAATAAATTCCATTTCTCATTGGGATGAGTGACAGGCTGAGCCAGTCGGGAGAAGAGGCTGAGGGCCACTCAAAATTTGAAAAGGGGCCGCATTTGGCCCCCGGGCCGGACTTTGGACATGCCTGATATACAGATATAAATGAAGACAAGCATTTTCCATACAAAACATGATTGTGGCCTAACCCAGCACAAAATATGGTGTGGCAGAAGGTAAAGAGGAAATCCAACTACAGTGGTACCTCAACTTACAACTGTCTCGACTTACAACCATTTCGAGTTACAACCAGTGATGGTTGCAAAAATTTACCTCGACTTACAACCACAATTTTGACATACAACCAAAATGGCACAAACTTTTAACTGTTTTCGCTTTTTCCCCTTCAGCTAAGTGTTGGTTAGTGAAGAGGCTGCTTCTCTGTAGTTCGTTTGCCCCCGTGGTTAGCTTTGGATATGACTGTCTTAGTGTTTTAGGTTTTAAAAATATATCCTCCCCTGCCAAAAGTAGATGCATTAACTGCTTTTGCATTAGTTCCTGTGGGTTCCAACTCTTCTTAAGACCATCATCCATGTATGAATTAAGTCTGTAAGTAGAGGTACCACTGTATTTCTCATAGGAATGCATTGAAATCTAAAAACCACTTGTACCAATTAATAGCATTTCAATGGGAAACAATGTTTCAACTTAAGACCAACTCGAGTTAAGACCAATCTCTATGTACCAATTGTGGTTGTAACTAGAGGTACCACTGTACCAGCTTTCTACATCTGATTTCTCTCTGGATTGCCTGAACCAACTTGTTTCTCAGTGCCATGCTTTGAGGAAGGGATCCTGCCAAACCTGCAGTGTGTGTTTCTCAGGGAGGAGTCATTCTTTAGAAGGCATATTTTGAGAATTTTGACATCTCTCCTGCTTTGGGAATGTTACCATCTCTCCTTAAACCCTAATGCGGTTTAAGAAAAGCGAACTACTTGTAAGGCAGTGGCATTACTATTAAACAGAAGGGAAATATGGTTTTTGTATGGGGGATATTTCATTAGTATCTCTTGTCACAACTAAAGCTTAGTACAAAACATAGTAGGGTTGCTGTATCTGTGGAGGATCATAATCCCTTACACACACACATGCTCCTACAGATGCTAGGAAATGTGGAAGCAATGAATGCTATAGAGAATATTGTCCCTGTGTCCCTTAACTGGTTAATTCTGCTAAATTAATTAATTAACACTTATTTTTTTTCAGGCAGCAGGTAAGTGAATTGGCAGGTGCTGAGCCAGTAGACAGGTGGTGGTGGTTTTCTACTGTAAATAAAAGAAATGAATCATTGGTTGGCTCTTTGGGGTGGGGAATCTGCCTACTCATGATAATCCTCTGCACGCCAATTAATAAATGATTTTAGGAAATGATTCCTGTGTTATATCTTAGTTAATGTAGCAAGTGTAAAATAAATACGATGGACACATTTTACTGAACAGAGCCATAACAACAGGAAATGAAGGAGAAAGGTTCACATGCTTTTTCTTACCAAAACAGTTAGAGGTTTCTGTAATTTTTAATTGACCAAAATAGTAACATATTTTCAATGGTACTTGATTAACACTCTCATAAAACAGAAAGGAAAAAAAATAATTATAACATTTTCCTCAGTGGTGTTGCATAGTACCTAATGCTAAGCAGAGGCAATACTAAGCAATACTGAGCAGAGACTGGATGGCCATCTGTTGGGGATACTTTGAGGGAATTCATGGGGGGGCGGGGTTGGACTGGATGGCCCTTGAGGTCTCTTCCAACTCTGATTTTCTCATTATATGATTCTATACTCCTACATGCTATTTAAGAAGTGGAAACATTTTCCTTTTCACAGAGATATATTAGGCTGTATCTAATTAAATGCAAAACAACGTGATATTTCCCAGTTCTACTCCCTCAGTTAATCTATTACAGAAAATTGGTGTTGCCATGTGCAGTTTCCAGGAAGGATGAGAGGGATGAAAAATAATTATATCCTATCTTTGCCAATAGTGAAGAACGTTTCATTTCTTAGTTGCCTGCTCATACTTGGAAAGGTTTTTTTTCCTATTTAGAAGCTCGATTGTTTAGTATATTTTCCTGCACAATGCCCTGAAGACAATGCAATTTTGTAATTGCAATATACTGTATAGTTCTATCTTTCTTAAATAACCAGAGTAGACCTTTTTCTTTTATTTCAGTAGAACACTTACTGACACTTCAGGCATATGCTGGATAGAGCTCACAGTGGAAGGCAAGGGTCCATATTCCCTTTACTCCCTAGAAGAGGTGGGAACATAAGAAAAATGGTGATTAATTTTGATTTGTGATCTGTCAAGGCTGATGAGTATCAAATTTACCATTTTTCCCCTGACAAACTGATGAATCAACTTGTTGATTTGTTTTTTGCTTTTTTGCTAAAATGTCATCCAGAGCACCTAAGGCAGATGTGGGCAAGTTGCAGCCCTCCGGATGTAATTGGACTGCAACTCCCAGAAGCCCCTGACAGCACAACTAGTGGTGAAAGCTTCTGGGAGTTGCAATCCAAGAACATCTGGAGGACCGCAGGTTGCCTACCCCTGACCTAGAGATAATAAATATACAGGAAAGCTTCCCTGCAAATTTGGTGATGTTATGCACCCCCAAGAAAAGTGCCTATCAGGAGGTGAGGAATTTTGGGGCTATGGAAGCACTTCAGCAGGATTTTCCACTGAGCCAACAGAGGTATATTGCCAAATTGTTAAGAGCAAATATTGTTTGTGTTCCTGTTAATATTTGTATAATTCGGTTTAGTGTTTTAAAGCCTTTAAGTATGCGGAATGTGGTTGATGAACAAGGCACAGTGGAAGCATATTTATTACTGATATTTATTAATAGAATTTGTTGCATTGGTTAAGTTTAGCAGGTAACTGGCATGAATTAAGGATGTTGCTGAGAAATAGGCATCATTGTTTTGTGATCTTTATAATGTTGGTGTCCTGAGATATTGGTAATGAAATAATAATACATGAAAGGTGCTGTGCTTCCTCTTCGTAATTTGATTTCAGCATAAATAAAGTACACGTTGCAACTTATTACAAATGCTAAGAGATAAGTCCTGTTTGATTCCCAGGTTGAGAGTAAATAAGAGGGAAAATATACTATGGGCATGGAATCTGACCTAGAAGTTGGAATACATTTCATCCCAGCTGGGTTTGTGTTCACCCTAGTGCACTCCTAGTTTGGGTATGAGTTGTGAGTCAGCTTGCGTAGCCAGCCACACACCCTAGTGGGAACCTTGCCTGCAGTTTAAGGACATAGAATGTCATAGTGTGTGCGTATCAGTTCATGTAACACAAATATTGCTCCTACTGCCAGTGCTCTCAATACATTTTGAAGCTTAATTAAAGATGCTGATTCCATATGTAGTGTAGTGCATAGAATGATCAACTAGGACTCTGGACAACAAGGTTCGAATCCCCACCTGCCCATGGAAATTCACTGCAGGCATGGAAGTGTTAAAAGCACTCTTTAAATGTCTCATTTCCCTTAAAGTCCACTAACCGATGCTGCATTATAGTACATATTTTTAAATTAGCCCCTTTTTATCTTTGTCAAGTCACATTCACATAAAGAAAACATTTGCATGCCAAAAGAAAGGAAGGAGAGGATAGGATAGAACAGTAAATGAAAGGAAAGAAAGGAAACGAAGGGGGTAACCCACCATCTTATTAGTGCTAAAATATTCTTTTTGGTCATTTGCCATATATATTAAACAATGCTTTCCTATTTATGGTAAGAAATCAGTTCATCTTTGTCTCTGGCTTTGGACTTGAAGACATTGCAGAAATTTCAATCTGGCTTGATACCTGATTATAGGACAGAGACTGCTTCAAGTCACTTCAGTGGATGGTATGGGAAATAGTCAGGGGAATAAATCTCAATTAGGTCTGCCAGGTTTCTTGTTATATTTCGACATCGTCGACCATGATATATCCTTCTGGGTTACCTATTTGGAATGGTGCTTTGAGGCATGCTTTTATGGTGGCACTAAGCCTTCAGGCAGTAGTGGAGGGAAGGTGCAGAATCCTGTCTAACACTATAGCGGCTGAGGTATGGTGCCCTTGAGGCTTCATCGATGTTCACTGTCCTATTTTAATGTATATGTGAAATTGTTTGGCAAGTTTGAAGTTTTCAATTCGGGACCTTTTTGTTTTATTGAAACCCAACGGTTCAGAATCAAGAAATCAGTAATTTAATGCCTGAGGGTGAACAACTTCATCTAGTACACATCAAAGAAAACATATTTTAATTATTGCCCTACCAGCTCTGATATATATTACAACCTTTAAAAATGTTACTATGATACATAAATACTAGGTTAAAAATAAAGTGTTTAATGTGTGAAATCTGTAAAGTATGATATGAGAAGTTAAACATCTTCTGAGCTCTTGAACCGGTACTTGTTTGGCAGGGTGTCCTAGACCAAGCAAGGCAATCATAGCTATGTTACAAGGAGGGGTCTCATTGTGAATCAGTGGTCTTCGCACAAATGGGTTCTTCCTCTCAGGAGCACAAATGGAAAGGGGCAGAAGGAAGAGCAAGTCCATCAGAGTTCACCAGAGCAGACAACCAGGTGGAGCAATCAGAAGACAGAGTCCTAAGAGCAGTCCAAGGGGTCCCAACAGTCTAGTACTAGAGATAGGGGAACACAGCATGGAGCCCTCAGACATGTTGCTTCCAACAAAGGACTGTCTTATAATGATACTGCTGGAGCCTTGCCCAGCATTCAGGTTTTAGGTGGCATTGACCCATTGGTCTTCCTGAGAGGAAGAACCCATTTGTGAGGAGTCCACCTAGTTACAATGAGATGTCCCCTTGCACCTGTGCCTTGAGTCTTCTTTAGTCCTGAAGATTTCTGGGGACCCAAGGTCTGCCTTATATTCAACTCCTTAGGCCTCCACCATCCACATAGCATAGGCTTCTGCTTCTCCAAGTGTCTGGGACCGGCAGAGTCAGGCAGGTGCCTCACTGTATGAAGCTCGGGAGTGTGAGATTGGGTTCATCCTTACTGGAGGACAGTGATATATAACCCCCTGCTGTGTCACAATAACTTATGGCATGGATCCATAACTTGCCAATGGTGCACAGGCTATTGGAGGAACAAAGCTTCATTGTCACTGGTAAGCTGGCTCCCGCGCGTATGCGGGGGGGTGGTGGTGGTGGTGTTGGAGTTCAGCACCATAGACAGCACTATCCATTCCCATAGACTTGCATGCACATGGATGCCGCTGTCAATGTTACTGAACTCCTATTCCCTCCCCCTGCGTACACCCATGAGCTGGCTCCTGTCAATTCACTTGCCATAATCCACAAGAGATAATAACCTTCAGGTAACTACAATTACTCTATCAAAGTTGTCTTCATTGTTTACTGTTTTACTTATCATCATCATCAACAACAATCTCAGTTATGGAGAGAAACAATTCCTTCATTAAGGACAATCTTTACTATCAGCAGTGCTTGAAAATGGCACCTTAAAGAATAGGCTTTGCAGTTACAAAACAACAACATCAAAAAGCCCACAAAATATGGCTTTGTTATTTTTCTCCGTATAATAGGAAATCTGCTGTTTTACTTTGACTATTATTAGGCTAGATGCAATACAGGAAGAGAAAAATTACTGTTGAGTAAGAGAGTGCATGCTACACACTATCTCTAGGTTCAGAGGTAGAATGCCTCAATCCGTGGTCCCCAACCTTTTTCATGTCATAACCCCCTTTTATAATAGCCATTTAACCTATGATCCCATTGCCATAAACCATCGTTTTAATAGGGTAAAGTCTTCCCATTGCACAATGTATAGGCCTGTTTTCTCTCCCAAAGGACCTGATTCTTACACATACTCATGCGCACTAAATTTAACATCCCAAGCCAAAAAGTCAAGAAAGAAATTTAACCAAGACTACAACACGTACTGTAAGGTGACCTGTGACCCCCTTGGTTGGAAAACACTGCTCTAAATCAACCAAGTTCTTGGGTTCATGTTCTTGCTTGTGCACATTTAGAGAGGGACCTGTGAAGCGGCAGTCTGGGAGAGATTAAGAACATGAAATTTCAAAGTTTTGCTCGAACACAACATCTCCCCACTTTTCACTGGCAGGGTACATGAATCTATGGCTTAAAAGAAGATCTGAGTACAGAAGCATTGCTCTATTCAAAATTCTTTTCTTATGTTTTTTAGCTGGACACTGAGAAGTTATTTAGAGCAACTTGTCAGTCAGTCATGAAGTTTGTTACTCAGTTAAGCACAGTTGATGTAACTAGTGAATATTTTTTGTTCAGAAAACGATTTGTTTTGATCTGTGAAGAACTGTAAGTAAACGGAAACCTTTTTATCCTTTCTCTTCCCAGTATTTCTGAGGGAGTGATTGGCACAGGAAGTGTCAGTTAAGGAGAACTATGTAGTAAGGGGAGGTCTACTGAGGGGAGACTTGAAACTAATTCTGTGCTGTAGGTCCCTGGACTTTTTTCTGTCGCATAATTGGAAGCTGTTTAAGCCAATCATCCCCTCACTCTGCCAATACTTTATACCAGTCCATCATGACCTCTGTTCTAATGCATGGCTCATGGCACCATCCAAGAGTTAAGACACTAACCTGGCATTAAATGTGTTCTGACTAGGAAATGAAAAATTATTAGTAATTCTCTGGTACAAGCAAACTACATGATCTGCTCTGTATATGTTAATTTTTAAAATGACAAGGAGAAAGAATTTTCAATGCAATTTAATTAAAATGTGTTGAAATAGGATCTAACCTGCCATCTCTACATTTGTTCCTGTCCCTGCACCTGCCTTCATCAAAAGGCTCATTTTTCAAAATGGAAAACATTGCCGCTCATGTTATTCTTGGCAGAGTCATTGGTCAAGCTGCATCTTGTTAAATGTGTGTTCATTTTATCAGCAAGCAAGACAGGCCTTGGGAAAGGAGAAGTCTCTTGCCAGTTTATCTGTAGCCTTTTGTTTGTTTACAGCTGCTGATGGAAATGCTGGAATCCTTGGCACATTTTAGGGAGTCCCTCACAGACATTTTATCACCTCTGGTTCTTGCTGGAAAAGAGCTTCTCATTTTCTCATTTACTTTCTTTTCCTTAAGGTCAGTCTGTAGGATGAGCACAGAGATCACACCATTAGAATTCCCAAAAGTGCTGAAAAAATGTGTAGCACAAGGGGGGGCTCTCATACCTCCCAACATTGCAAATTAGCTTGTTTTGCTTTGTCAGTGTTTGTCCTGGACGTGCGGGTGGGCAAATTTGACCCTGCCCCCAGAAAAGCCAGGTATGAAGAGGCAAATGCCATGAAATGGCAGTCCCTTCTAATTCATTAATCAGCAATTGCTGAATATTTACTTTCAGAGAGATGATGAGTACTCCTGTGTCACATAACAAAATTATATGGTTTTCCTTGAATTATATTCAGAATTATTTTGGAGGAAGGGAAACATGTACTGTTCCATCTCATGCATCAAAAATGTTTTGGTCCCAGATAATCTTACAGTGCTATCTGCCAAAGTTAAAGTAAGTTTAGTTCAAGGTCAATATTCATTATTTCTTATTCTAAAGATAGGCAGGACATGGTGGCTCAGCAGGTTAGGGCACAGACTGCTGGTAGCAAAGTCAGCAAGCTTGGTGGTTCGAATCCCGGTGCCGCACAGGAGAGTTAGCTCCTCCTAGTGGCATAAATAGCGGGCGGGCGGGCAGGGCGGCCTGCCCCAGGGTGGGGCAGCGGGGGGTGGG
>JAIOUR011610932.1:0-11801 GCA_020711275.1 Calotes versicolor
GACAGACAAATCTAGAGGCAATAGTGATTTTAATATAGAGTATTTCAAGCAGAGCTTGTAACTAATCACTGGCAGTACTATTTGAACTCCTAGAAACTGCATCTGTGTATTATGTAAATTAGCAAGTAATTTGTATAATACAGAAACTGTGGGACTGGAATATGGCAACTCTATTTGCACAGAAACCAATAAAGCCAACCTTAGTGTAACTTGAACAGGATTCTATCTCTATTTTTTAATGCTTTTACCCTTTATTTAAAACACATACAAAAGACATCTCAAAATTTACATCCACTACATCCCATTCTATCTCTAAAGGCATACCTTTAAAGTAGCTATAAGCTTCCTTTTGGGACGAACTGGCTCAACTTCAACGATCACATCATCCTCCACATCCACATCAAGGGAAGCGACATTTAGGTTCCCTCCATCTAAAGATAAGATAATGAGAAGTTAAGTGTTCAATGTTTAAATCATCAAGAGATCTCTGTCGTTTGGCCATGAGCTACTAATAAAACTCAATGACTTGGTTGAGTTTCCATCTTTCTGCTATTATCTGTATTCATTCACAGTTAGGAGTGGTGATGGTGGGGAGCAGTCAGTGCTAGAGAGAATGAGGGACAGAATGAGCCCAGCCAGCATCCTCTGCTGACAACAAAAGGGTTTTCAGAGGGAAAGCCCTGTCATTCTATTGCGGTGGCAACACAACGAACACTAACACACACACACACATATCTGTTTATTCAGACACATGGAGGACAATATCTCTCTTACATGTTTTCTACCACCCACATCATGAGCTCTGTGGGTTAGATACTATATATTATGTGTCTGAAGAAGTGGACTGTAATCTATAAAGACTATAACATTTTACTGCTAAAACAAAGCTTAGCTCAACTGACAATGAATGAGCATTATCATCTCTTTCCTTACAAGGAATATAGGACAACTGGAGGTTGATTCTGCTGTTTGTATCTATATGGACTGTCAAAAGCATGGGGCACTGGATACAACTGGAGATTTCCTTTTGCATCATGCGTACAGATATATAAACCAGTGCTGTATTTTGGTTTAATTCTGACAATTTTGCTATGAATTTCCTAGAGGAAGAAGTGATTTTGAGAAATTGAACTATGGCCATAGTGACAAATGTAGGCTGGGACCTTGCTCATAATCATGTTGTATATTTACAAATTAACAGATATTTACAAAGATATTTGTACTGTTTTTTTCTCCTGCAAAGGAAACTGACCCTATATCAGTGCTTCTCAATTATTTTCTGTCATGCCCCCCCTAGGAAGAAGAAAACATTTCGCGCGCCCCCCCACGCGACTGTAAATAGTATCATTTGTCATGGCAGCTTTATTAAATACTGTAAGACTTCTTTGCAAGGACAATATGTGCCTAAAATGCCCAAAAAGAGCCATTTTTTTAAACAAAATCAGCATTTTTCTTGCTAGGAAAACCTTGAAATATATATCTCCAAACATTATTTTCCTGTACCGCGCCCCCCCTTTATGGAGCCTCGCGCGCCCCCAGGTGGGCCCGCCCCACTATTTGAGAACCACTGCCCTATATGGAGTTTTTCTATAGTTGAAAATGTACAAGTTCCAAATCTGGATTTTGCCCTAGAAGTATAAAACGTGGGGGGGTGGGGGTGGGGTTAGAGAGAATCACCTGGATCATTAGGGTCTTCCTCCTCCTCATCACTAAGAGACTGTAAAATAGAATGACCTTCGATCAAACCACGATAAACACTAATCAGTTTCCATTAATCTAGTATTTTAACAAATCCTCTGTCGTCATCAGTGGATATACAGTACTTTGTAGAACAGCATTGAATATACTGTCTGCAGGCAGAAGACAGTATTAATACATTGAGATGTTACAAAGCAAAACACATCTTCAATGCCTATCATCCCCTACCATTTGCTATATTAAACAGAACAGATGGGGCAATCATTTCTGCAAGGTTTCACCTTGACCATGTTTATTTTTGAACATCTGTCATAAACTGCATAAAATCCTTTACAACAAGCAAAAAAGGTTGTTGATGCTTATTTTAGGAATGTTGAAGATTTGGTGCTGAAATTTGGGCACACACTGGCAAACAGAATAATGTGGCCTGTAGTGGAACATTGGAGAGATATTGACCCCATGACACATCAAGGTTGCCCACCCCAACTTGTTGAAATCTTAGCCATTCAACCATAAAATGGCTAGGAGAGGGAGACATGGGCTGACAGAGGCTGGGTTCAAGGGATTGTCATTCAACTCAACCACTAATCTTATTAGTGTACCATAACACCTGTTATAGTTGAAGTACTATACACCACCTGGTTATTTAATTCCTTTAATGATTCATAGTACTTGGACCACCAATCTAGCTCTTCTTTCTCAGGTTTCTCCTCCTCAAATACCTCTTCTTTGGGGACCAATTCATCAATAGGGATTTTCTTCAGAGGTTTCTGAAGGTGAAATTAGAATACATAATGTATTAATGTTTTCTTTCTCACAATGAGACTTTCTCAGTGATACACTCCTCAGGAAACTTACAAATTAAGCCTCCTGTTGATTAATTTAAAAAGGAAAGCACTCTAAATGCAAGACATATAAATGAAGAAATTGTATGCTGTGGCAAATGGACATCTTTTACCACTTTGGGGAGCTCATCTAAAAACAGGTAAGTGCATCATCAAGGCTGTTCCTTGGCATTCAGAAATGTTGTATAAAGAATATGTCCCCAACTCCCTTCTCCTTCAGGCTTTTTGCAGCTCAAAATTACCCTCAGCAAGCAATCTGTTTAAACCATTAGGGACAAGTCCGTATATATCTTCTATGATTGCAAATTTAACTTTTATACCATGCCATCTAGGAACATGCCTACTCTGGGCGGTTGATGGGTTAAAAGAGTTTAACCCATCAAGTCATGTGCAAACATGAGAAGAACTCTGCTGGACAGGGTCCAGCTAAGTGCTGAAGACAGCCAAAACCTGTATCCCAAACCTAAGGAGCTATCAAGAGCAGCTAGTGGGAGGGACAGTGACATCCATGGCCAATGTGAGTACCTGGGCTGTATGTACTTGTTTAAACCAATGTGAGCACCTATGCTGTATGGACATGTTAAAGCTCACCAGAATCGATGCTGTATCCTTTCTTCACGTTTTCAATGTGCTGTACTATCTCTCACCTTAATTTACATCATGGGACTGCTGTTGGGGTTTAAAAGGGGGGGGGGAGCCATGTACTATATGTCACCCTCAGCTCCTCGTGGGATTGCTAGACTATAAATGTACTAAGTGGTGCCTGTCCTCAGGTTTACTACCAGGGCAACAGAAGCCAACTCCATTTGAATATTGCAATGCACAAAGGCCATTCTCAGCCATTCCACATTTACACCCCTACTCTCTATACCCCACAATTCCTTTTCCCTCTTTGTCATCCAGTAGCACCCCCTTGCCCACCCCCTTGCCATATAAAGCATACGAAGATTTCTTAGTAATTGTAAGCCTCGTAAAAGTTCATTTCTCTGATATGCATCTACGGAGCTATTTCTTATGGCTTACAATATTCCTATGGCATTTGGGGTCTAGCAAATATTAAAAACTGGCAGTTTTTGCCAGTCTCACCTTTACAAGCTTGAGGGGATTTACTTTGCTGCCTACGTCTCCAGCAGCTGCACCGATATTTATTACCGTCTGACCGGCAGCTGCTCCAATGTTTACAACAGTCTTCCCAGCAGCTGTACCAAGATTCAGCACTGTTTTGGAGATGTTAGGTCGGGCTGAGGCTTTTCGCACTAAAAGGAAGTGGCATAAATCATGTACTCAATCAAAGTAATATAGGTATTTGCTTGTTGTATTGCTAGGTCATCTAATGCAACACTGTTCGCCATTTTTCCACATTGGCGGACCAAATTCTAACTTACCTAGAACATTCTTTTAAATTAGTCCACAAAAGAGAATGGATGTGAAAAGTAGATGGATTGCCAGCCTGACCTCTCTTAAAATCGCCTCATATTATACAGTCTCTATAAGTATATAGCATGCTTTTGAGATGGAAGGGATAGGGTTCACGTCCAAATGTTTAAGACCCTAAAACTTCTAATAGCATTCTAGGCCCCTAGAGTCATATTAGTTGAAAAATGCACACAGAACTAAACCTAGAAATGAGGCATTGATGACATTATAATCTGAAGATTTTTAACTTGAACAGCTGTACCTTGAGGTTTCAGCCATGTGAGATATAGTTAGTTAGTTAGTTAGTTAGTTTCTTTGTTTCTGACAACAACAAACAGCTAGGCCAAAAATTATTCCAAGAAATCCACTGATATTTGCCATTGAATGGAGAAAGTTCAAACTTCAGAAAATTAGCTTTTCCACCTCTACTCTTCAGGAGTTAAATACCATAAATCCCAATGTATACCTGCCTTAAAAACCATATTATCCCACCTCATAGTAGGATAGTGATACCATAAAAATGTGTTATAAACACTTACTCTTGGGTGGACTGTCTGTTTCCTCCTCTAGGTCATCTAATTCTTTAGGAGCAAATTTCATAATATGAGAAACAATATGAGTTCCCACCATGACAGAACGTCCAAATGCTCTTTTCTCTACCACAAAGATACTGAGAGGTGGATGCAAGTACACTTGCTCTGGAAGTTCCTATGGAAGACAAGTGTCAGCAAGCAGATTATAGTCAAGTGCTGTAATATATTGGATTCAAACAGGTTTTATAAGAAATAAGCTTTCATGGGCAGGCCTTTAAACAAAAGCATTTACTACAAGTAGAGTGTATAACTTAGAACTTCTCTATACCACCTTCCTAGTCCCCCAGCAAAAAAAAACCCTAGTATTTCATCCATTCACATTGCAAGTCAAGTGCATGAATATCTCAAAAACCCAGTAACTGATGGAAATATAATCAATCCCAAATGCACCTCTATAGAGAGTAAATAAGTTAGTAATGTACAACCACCAAAGAAGTTCCAAGATTTGCTGCCTAAGTCGAGTCTGGTTTTGTTCTGTTCAGCTACACAGACACAGGAAACTTATCCCAGATATTAGAATATTCCTCTCAATACCTGCTTACATGCTTCTGTTTTTCCTTCCAGAGAATCAAGGAGGCTTACTATATCTTTTAAAAAATTGAAAAACTGATGGTGATGGTAGGGAACAAGTCAAAAGAAAACAAAAGAAATCTAAAACATTAAAAAATGAAAAAAATAATTTGTAGGCATCCAGTCACTGGGGGGAAAAGGCCGCTCTAAAGAGAAAAGAAGACCTCGTTGGTAGATGAACAACAAAGACGAAGTTAGTCTGGCTTCCTATGGAAGAGAGTTCTACAGCTTGGAAACATTGACAGAGAAGACTCTCTCTTCTGTGAGGAAGTCAGCACAAAAAGGACAGGTTGATGATGTTAAAGGGAAAGGAGCTCTTTCAGGTTTTAAAAGAGGTTATTTCTGTAACAAGTATATCAAGTTTATTGATATACTTATTTATTTCTGCAACAAGTATAACAAGTAAGATAAAAAAGAAAAGAAAAACAAAACAAAACAAGATAAAATAAAATAAAGACATGTGGCACCTTAAAATATATTATTAGTTATAGGTAGTCTTCAAGGTACCTGGCTATTTTTTTTTTGTTTCTTTAGATTTTGTGCTATGTTTTAAGTAGCCTGAACATAAACGGTTTAGGACTTTATGAACCAAAACCAGAAACAGACCAGTAGCTAGTAGAGCTGTTGAAACAAGGGAGTGGTTTGTTCCTATAAACCACCCCCAGATCATAATTTGTCAGTGACAATTTAGATCCATTGAAGTTTCCAAACACTTTGCAAAGGCAGTCCAAAGCAGAACACATTACACTAATCCAAACAGGGTGCAACTAAGGCCTATATCATTGTGGCCATGTCAGACATCTCCAGGAATGTGTGCAGCTGGAGTACTAGTTTTAATTGTTCAAAAGCACTTCTGGCAATTGCTGAAACCTGAGCATCCAAATTCAGAGTTGAAACCAGGAGCACACTCAAACTGTAAAACTGTTTTCATGGAGAGTGTAATCCAAAAAGTTTAAAGCTTTGTTCCTTGTTCTGCCCTTCCTCTGTCCAGGAGAACGCATGAAGTGATCAGGAGCACCTTTGTATTGTCTGGATTAAGCTGCAGTTTATTCCACTTCATTACAGTCACCAGACATTGTACTGATTTAGAACTAATTTAAACTACTCACCACATTAATGAATTTGACAAGTTCGTTGAAATTTGGGTTCTCTTTATAGGCTGTAACCACTTCAGATTCTACCTTCTTCCCAGCACATTCGATTATCACTTGCGGCTGGTCAACCTCAAAGAGGTTTACACGTTTCAGATCTCTCAGACCCCAAAATAATATCTAAGGAACAGACAGCAAAGAGTCAACACCCTTGTGGGTAATCAGAAAAGGAGCCAACATTCTCTTTCTGCATATTCCCATTCTTAATCATTACTGAATCATACTGAAGACAAATTAACTGTCTCATTCAGATTAACTGGCATTCAGATAGATGTGTCTGTTGTCTGTGCCATATTTAACCTAAAGAATAGTGGGTTAATTTTGAAATGTGCAAATGGACCAGATTTAGGGCAATAATTTAATTGTCTTCCTAGCAGATTATTTAATCAACTATTTTACCATTAAAATGCTGAAATCCTGCTGCCTTACACACTAAGCTGCACTAGAGTAGATACATTGAATCATGAGTACTTGGTGAGTAAAATCTTCTATAAATTCCATTGATTTAATGGGCCCACGTTAGTATGCCTTACTATGCTAAACAACAAAATGTAAGTAAAAGGAATCATGTGTTAGTTTTCAGACTGAACACCTTCTGTTCAGAGATGTTCTTTATAATCCAGTATGACCCAATTCTATACTAAAAATAGGAAAAGTAACAAGGGTAAAATTGTAAAATGTTTCACAATAGGGAGGTTAAATTACACATTTGTAACATTTTAATATCTATTTCTAATAAACATAGTCTGGTACAAGGGTATGATCAGACTGATATGGAAACACAACTCTCAGTACTACTTGCCATTATTTCTACAGGAGTATACTGACATCAACAAATAATGCCAAATACAAAGATCACATTTCCTCTCACTGACCTGTCTACTTGAACCAATAATTCTTAAAAATAATTACACGTCATCATCTTGATTCTTTTTTGCACTGACCTTTGTAGGATTTTCTAGATATAAAATACTCAGAAGTGGTTTAAGAATATTTAGTGGCACTCTGGGACTGTACAAGACTGCACAGGTGGCAGGGCACTTAACCTCATCAGCCACACTTGGTCCAAGTGATTTCATCTGGCCTTTCATAAGAGATACAAGGGGGTTCAAACACTCTACCCTTGACTTGGCAAACCGAGGCCTCCCAATGTTACATATTACATAGGAAAATTTCACATTAATCAATTATCTACTGAACATATGTTACCTCTATGCGAAATTCCTTAAGGATTGGTCGGATTCCATCAGGAATAATGAATCGTCCAGAACGGGGGTCCCCCAGATATTCTGGCTCCTTGGGTTCTACATCACTAGGCACTGAGGGCTGGGGAGCAGACAATAAGTAGACTGTACAATGGTTGTCACAAGCCTTCTTCATATGCAAGCATAAATGCCTACCTCATGGAAAAACCAGATTAATTTGTGTGGCTAGATGGGTCAATTTTCCTGACCTACCTGGATCAATTTAAATCATGCTAAAAAGGGTCAGTTTATTATGCAGTTTGTCATTTAGGACAATCCTTTGATCCGTACATCTCTCCCTAGCCAATTCTTTTGCAATGAACATATTTATCTCATGCTCAGCTCCTGAAGACTGAAATGTGTTGATCCAATATGTGTAAAGCTTTGGAGACTGAATAAAATCTACATTGACAATATTTTTCTACACCTTGAGACTCAGTCTCTGATTTGTACTTTTGTTCCCAGTTTATCAGCTCAGGTGACAGGATTAGTGAAGAAGCTACATTCAGGAGAAATATAGTTGTTCATTATGTTGGTTTAATCAGTTAAGTGGTCCTCAAACTCAGCCCTCCAGGTGTTCTTGGACTGCAACTCTCAGAAGCCCTTGCCATCACAGCTGGCAATTTTAGTCCAAGAACCACTGAGTTAAGATATGATCATCAAAGCATAATTAAAAGCAAAGCAATGTGTTCTGTTTATATACTGTTCTATAGCACTTAAAGCAGTGGTTCTTAACCTGGGTTCAATCAAACCCCAGGGGTTTGGTGAGCCAGTCTTGGGGGTTCGGTGGAGGTGAAGACACACCCGACTCCAGTGGCCCCACTCGCCTGCCCAGTGGCGTAAAAAGGGTGGGGTGGGCGAGTGGGGTTCTTAATGTTTTTTATTTAATGGTTTTGTTCATTTTGTGCACCTATGCATGAATATATACCTAAATATATACCTATGTTTTGAATTTGAAAAATCATATTTTATTTTTCCAATTAAGAAAGGTTCGGTGAATGCGCATATGAAACTGGTGGGGTTCGGTAAATGCGCATATGAAACTGGTGGGGTTCAGTACCTCCAATAAGGTTAAGAACCACTGACTTAAAGCAACCTCTGGGCTGTTTACAATTTTTAATAATGCAAGCGACAACAAGCAGAATTACAGTCTGCTTGTTCACTATTCAACATTTTAAGAAACCTTGACTTGCTAAAATGAAATACCAGTATGTTTCATTTTGTACATCTAGAATTTACATACTGTATACTATTTGGAAATTCTTCCAATTAAGTCAAAATGCAATGGTTGCCATTGTTAAGCGTTTAAATGCTTGCTATGTGCAGATTCCAAAGCTGGATCCCTGTTCAATGTGTGCCTTGATAATAGATTTTCATGAATGATCTTCTCACTAGCGCCACAGACTCTTGTTGAAAATGGAAATGTCTAGTAGGAGAGCATGGTGAAATGTTAACAATATGTTAACCACTGACCACATGTTAACAATAACTACATTAATAAGAATATACATTATCTATTGTGTATTCCATTTCATGGTAGGATTATTTCCAGCCTATTAACTTTAGCAAGCATTTAAAATCTCCTTAAAACCTTGGCATGTCAAAGAGTTTACTTACCTCTAAGTAGCCGCTATAATCCAATTCAATCAACTCAAAGACAGCAATTAGTTCCCCAGCTGCTTTATGTCCCTTAAAAATGTCAAAAAACTGGAGAGTTGGTTGGCTGTATGGCTCATCTACCAGCTTCACCAGTGGCGTAGCAAAGGCTCGGCCAAGGAACTCTGGTGAACCCTGTGCAGAAGGAGAAATGGCCTTCAGATACACACAATTTATTTCAGGATTTTAGCGTGCTGTTTAAGTAGATTGTAGCACTGTCTGTCTCCATAAGCATGAGTTCTTTTATCTTACTTTTAGCATTCTGCCTTGAATTTTTCACACTTTTTGGAGACCAGTCACTCATGTGAGTTCTATCTAATAATTCCTATGGAGAAGGTTGCCAACAATTATGACTATTTATACCATACCTCTGCACAAACCTCTCAATGTCAGATACTTGGGAACAAGCACATATGAGAGCTCATGTCTTGCTTCTATGTTTTCCAGAGCTAAATATCTTGTTAATATCTGGATGCTGAGGTTTGTGGGATTTTGGTCAAATTCAGCAAATATCTCATATTTTAAACGCTAGCTTTTCTAGAGCTTGAATCACATGATTTATTCTGCTTCGAAATTAGACAAAATGCCAGTTTCATATAAAAAACCTGATAGTGTATAATTCCACCAAATTATCTTTGCATCCACACAGACTTGCAAGAAAACTCCATGTTCATCTCCTGGTGACCATGCAAAGCCAAACAATCAGATTTGCAAGACTGGGGAGATGAGAAAAGCTGTGCTTGTACAAAGACATATTTCAACAGATAAGGGAACCCCATTTCTATATACAAAATTGCTTTTCTCCATCTAGTTTGAATGCGACTTTAAGGACTCTAAGGGAACTTCACTAGGGAGACCAAACCTCAGATATTAATCTAAAGTTGGGCTAATATCAAACTAGATGAGATGCTCAGCTTCACATTTAATAAGGGAGCTCTATTAACTGCTAAAAGATATGTGCTTTTAGTAGCTCCAGCTTTTCCAATCCCCCACATCTTGTAACCCAGGTGGCAATTATCTGTAATTAAAAGGTAATCCTGAGCTTCATCTCCTAGTCTGATTGCACAAGTACAAACTTCTGTGGAAGGTGGTTGCTGGAGTAATAGTATCCTATCAGCTTCTTTTAAGCATGGCAGAAAATTCACAGAAATGCTCACACAATGCATATCCAAGGCCACACATTCTGGGCCATCAACACACATGAGTCCTAGATTTTTGTGCACCAAGATTATGATGTCAGTGCCCTGTGCTTTTTTGGACTGCTATTAGTATGGCTGATTAGCAGTCCAGGATATTTCACAATGAGGCATGTACCAGCAGTCTGGTGTGGCTGATGGTGTTGTTCATACAAAATCTTTTAAATCACTATTTAAAAGCCAAGATGCTAAGTGGATACATAGTGAGGCAAGCAGCAGTAACAGCTTCAACTATCCTCGCTCCTCTGCAAATGTTGTTGACTAATGCTCCTCTTTGATACTGTTTTAGGGCTGAATTCTAAGAGGCATCTGCAGCTAAAGAAATGTATCAGTACTTTGTCCATTCAGCACTGGGTGCAGCTTTGACATTTTTCAACAAAATATCTCATGACAGTGGTGACATGACTAGCCTCACTTGTTTTTCTTTCCATTTAAAAGAAACTCTGCAAAGAAACACCTGACTAGATTACTGCTGCAGTAGCCTTGTCCTTTATTCTCCTATTGTACCACAGAAAGCTACACTGGTTGTTCAATGCAGAGGGAAAAGAAAGAAAAGGGAACAGAAGAGGTTACTTGGGATAAAGGGATCTGCTGCTCAGCCTAGCCCTAGTGCTTTTGCACCTCACCTTAGTCCTGGCTTTAAAAGGAGGAAAAGGTGGGTTTGGGCGCATCAGCACCTTTATTCATGCCATCTTATACCCTTTTAACAAGGGTATAAGATGGTCTTGCCTAGAAGACCTTCATAAACCTAATGCCAGGCCTGGGACAATATGATCCACACATTTTAAAAAAAAACACCTGTTGATGGCTTCCAAAGAATTTAGAAATGTCTCAAACAGGGAAATGGGGCTGCGTATACTCTGTGTGAGTTCCACTCTTAGCAGTGATTTCCTCATTAAGAAAAACATCTAACCAAACAAATCAGTTGTACTGACAAAAATATCTAACCAAACAAATCAGATATCATATTGTCCAACTTACAAATTTGTCATGGTCAAAAATATTGACAACAGCAATTGGAGTCTCTGTCCTCAAATCTTCTTTCTTTCCATCAACAACAAGCTGGTCATATATAAGTAATTCATTCCACATTGGGCTTAGTGTCTCTTCTAAAACCTGGATTAACAGAGATAAAGCCTATTATTACCCAACTCATATTAGAGGAATTGTATTTCAACAGGTATAGCTACTTACAGTACATGTTTGTTAAAAGAGAAGAAATGCAGTGAATGTCACATACAGGTAGAAATAAATCCTGTACTTTAAAAAGAAATAAATCTCATGTGTGCCAAATGGCTGTCACCAGATGACCAGTGTGTTGTCCAGATGATAACACTGATGAGCAAGTTCAAGGAGTTTGGTCTTCCTTTTTAAGGTGTTCTGTCTTTAAATTAGACTTGGAATAAATAAGACTTCTGATAGAAAATGTGCA